>KZ652193.1:97072-119077 GCA_001010745.2 Gerris buenoi
TTTAATTTTCGAGTGGGGTATCAAATGAAAGCTGCTGAATAGCAGATTACAAATATATGAATAAATTTTTAAATTTCGCTTTCCTTATTGCTCAAATAAATCAAAATACACCCAAAATTGCCCCCCCCCCTCCCTCCCATTCTAAACAATTAACTTCATCTCATAACATAATCCTTCACTAGGAAAAAACATGATAAATATGAATGGGGTACAAGTATGGTAAATAATTTTATCATTCATATAGCAGCATTAACCCCAGACGATTTGACAAAAAAGGACTCTCCGTTCACTAATACTTTCAACGATAATTTATCGAATACAGTAAAAACGGTGGTCGGGAGTTGGGCATGGAGAAAACTATATAGCATATTCAGGGAATAGAAGTATTGCTTTTAACAATGCGAAGTATTATCACAACTATTTGTCAACGTTTTCAGATCCGATCATCCAGTTAAACAGTGCCTTGAGAATATTAGAAGAGTAATTTAATACTAATAGCAAAACTGTCAATATGGCAAAACCCCAAATTTTAACTATTCCAAAATTGTATGAGATTTTTAGTGAGATACGGTTTTAAAGAAATTATGTTTTTACCAACTAGTGTCGTAAAATATATTTACATCATCAGGGTATATGGCTTTGAATTTACAATTTTTTTTCGAATTTACGAATTTTTTGGAATTTACTATTCCAAAAGAAAATCTATCATCAAAACGCCCTAAAGGTTATTTTAAAAATCAGATACGTGGGAAAAGATTTAGTCCCAATTATTTGGCAGTCAGTTTTACCAGGTATGTATGAAGAAAAAATGTCCAATTAGATAGTGACGCGGAATTGGAGAAGATCAGGAGCCGTCAGAGAAACACACAGGGTTTTAAACTCGAAGATATAGACCATGCAGGATTGATTGAATCCTGATTGAGACGTAGGTCCTTCAGTAGAACTCTCCATTGTAGACATCACACTGACATTATTGAGGAAACACTTATTACATTATATCACTTGTCACATTTTATCTTGATAAGATAATCGCAGTGAATGCCTTACCTCCCTTAAAATTTTAATCATCACCAAGTGTATCGATAACAAATTTGGTTTCAGCTGAGTTTTAGGAGTACACTAACAACTTAGATTCACTGATCTCTTCCAAATATCTTATAAGCTAAATATAAGAAACTAGATACTAACCTAAGCATATGGTTACAGCCAAAGATTCAGCTGGTGGTCGATAATGCTCTATGTACTTGAGTAGATTGACAGAAACGAAGTAGCAAGCTGCTGATCCTAACCAGAGAACACTCTCGTTTACAGAGTACACTAAGTTCATAAATCTGCCTCGACTGAACCAGTAGATAAGATGCTTGTTTGTACACAGCATTATAGGATTTACTCCAAACCTGAAATAGAAATATTTATAATGATTATTAAATATCTAATAAAATAGACAAATGGAGTCCATGAAATAGCAATAACTTCTTTTTTAAATTGTACATGGCAAGGGATTAATCAATAGTCTTAAGTATTTTACTACGTTTTTATTAGCTTGATTTTTTGTTTGTTTATCCAGTACAAATCTTGCAATCGATTATCAACTAACTTCCTGAGTAGCTAGGCATTTGAAACTTTAGGAATAGCTCAGAACACGATGATAATGCATTATTTTAATACTTTTAGCCATATTTCAGCAATATTTAATTCGTTTTCACAAGTTATTTTTTTTTAATTTTAACTTTTTTCTTGATTTATATATTAAACAATTAACCCTCTCACCTTGAGTGTGTGAAAGTTGCAACAGTAAAGTTGTTATAAAATTGCTCAATGATTATTAAATATTAAATATAAAACTAGATAAGATAGTTTAAAATAAGGATAACAGTGAAATAAACTTTTTGTGTATAAGACTTATAATAGTTTAGAATAAGACTTATAATACCTTCAAATGACGTTATTAAACTTAACACCTTCTTTAATTGTTATCATATGTTAATTCTGTTTGACGGATTCTTTTCCTCAGGTGTTTAATAAATACTCAAAAACTTATAGTTTTCATATATTTTTTAATTGTTCAGAAACGTTTCGACCCTTCTCTAAGGTCATTTTCAATCTTTTCTNACAGTGAAATAAACTTTTTGTGTATAAGACTTATAATAGTTTAGAATAAGACTTATAATACTTATAATAAGACTTATAATACTTATAATAAGACTTATAATAGTTTATAATTTATTTACAGTTTCTATTCTATGTAATAAATTCAGATAATTTCAGAAAAGAATTCTAATCAATCACTTAATTAATGTATGTTTTACATCTTTAATGGTCAGCTAAATTCATGAAGAAAGTAAACGATCCACTTAAGTCCAAGAGAAAACAATATTATCTGTTTGTATTTTGCTATTTATTAATTTTAAATTGAATTGTAGAATGCTAAATAAAATGTATAACTCATACCCATATATTGTTCTACCAATTAGAAATAGCGTGAAATTCCTGGAGAATCCGGCAATGCAGAAAAGGACACTGCCAATCAGAACTAAGATGGAGTAGAGATATGTCGCTAGTTTAATTCCAAGGTACCTATTGAATAAGAACAAAACATAGATTAATAAAAGTTTGATCTAGTAGTATAGTATATCTAATAGTAGTTTGATCTAGTTGATCTTTTAGTATTTTACGGTGCCCTACACGATATTCAGTTAATATCAATCCTTGATTATAAGTCACCACATAAATTAATTGTAATAAAGAAAGCTTTCGCCAATACTAATTTAAATGTATAAGTTGCAAATGTTAATATTCACTAATTTACTATTTAACGATCAGCGCTGATAAAAATTTTAAAAGAAACATATCAGGTAAGATAATTGTAATTCACGAGGTATTTTTTTTTTTAGGAAACAACTGTATAAGGCATAGGGACTAGAAATAAAAATACTTTAGGAATCCAATTGTTTATTATACCTAACACACAAGCACAATACTCGTGATTTATACTCTGACTTCATGAACTAAAATTGGTACATGTCGACCTTATGTATAAGAAATAAGGATAAGTATTGAATTTTATGGTACCTTCGTATCCGGAAGAAGTGATAAAGATAACGGTAAATTTTCTCTTAGTTAGTCGCATTACTTAGTGTTTAGCATTGGGGGATTCAAGTATAATAATTTAAAGGGCATCGATGTTTCTTTAAGATAATACATTCATGTACTCGAGAGCCTTGGAATATTGTGATGTCACAATATTCCACAATATTCACTGTTGGTTATCTCTGTATTTGCTTCTAAAAGAAGAAATAGGTTAAGATACGTTCATGATTATTTTTGTGGCTTTACCCATGTGCACCATGAAGTATTGAACCAACTAATTGCCCTAGAACTTTTTAGATCTCCTTCCAAAAGAAAATGTTTCCATAAAATCACGTCTACATTTATTTGGGATAAAAGGACTGATTCAGATAGTTAGTGCCAGTAAAAAGGCAGGGGCTACTTTTATATGAGTTCAGACTCCATTTGTCAGTCCAGATAAGTATTGGTATTGACGATCTAAAACAAAAAATAGCAAATAGGTTTTACATAAATAAAAGGAAAACCAATTTCAGTAGTAACTTGAGATACAAATCTCTCAGGTTATAAAATATGTTATCGTAGGTTCCCCCCTTCAATACTAACCCATGTTATTCATCTTCTTGGTACTCAGGGATCAAAGTTAAAATTCTAAAGTCGTATACCCTATTTGATGATATTGCCCGCCTCATAGGAGGTTAGGGAAACCGCGAATTCACCTAGGGAAAAACGTATTTGTATGTCTGGCCAGAAATTGGAAAAGGCAGGGAAGCGTTGCGAAGTGAGTGTGGCCTCTCAAAGGTCTACACATGGTCCAGAAGGGTTCTAAATCCCAAGGGTTGTGGACCCTTGTCCAATATCTCTGCTCCAAGACTCATCCTTTCGAATTAAAGGTGGGCCTGCTTCTTGCTTTTCGCCTAATTTAAAATTAACCTTATGGGAAATTCAGCTTCAAGAGTCTCTAAGGGATTCTAAATCAATCAATACTTTCGTAGGTGGTGACATACGACTATCAGGAAAGAAATTTTACTGCGTATAACCTACACTCAAGCATCTGAGAGTATATATTTGGCTGCCCCTTTTGAATCTTTATTATTAAACAATATAATTTAACATCCTTACCAAGAAGAGGTATCATTATCATATTCTAAATATATAGGTTCTAGATAGAAAGAAATCAAAATTTGTATAAAATACTATCATAAATGTCAACAGAGAGCGCTAAGATTGATTTTTTGAGGTGGTTAATTTTACTACTATAATAGTTCTAACCATTTAAAATTAACGAGAAAGGGGAAAGAGAGAGAGAGGATACAACAGGGGGTTTTCAAGATTATGTATAATCTTAAAAGCTTATAATAACTTCACAATTCTCTTGACTCAATTATGAAATTAGCCTTAATGACAGAAGTCTAATGTTAAGTTTTCTAGATGATTTGGAAGCAGTCAATGTGCCAATACAGTCATGTGGGTTTTCACAATACAATTATAGAAGAAATTACAATTTACCTTTTATCCAAAGGTTTTGGACTCTATGGCTAAAAATAAGAATGTTTTGTCTATTAAAGTATTTTCCATAATCCATTATTTTAGCTGTAAAATGGACTTAAAGTTTCAATTTTAGCACGTTCAGGGCTCTCAAGACAGCAAACTAATGCTCGTAGCGAAAAATTTCCAAGAGTAAACAAATCTTATTTGAGCCATAGAATCCAAATCCAGTCTTAAAAATTTGGCTTCCTATTCTCTTTTTTTTAATTATGTAAATGGCACACCCTTTTGCTGTACATAGAAAATGTTCAGCATATGTTCTGGAAGCGCATTTATAGCCATTATCGAACTCTGAAAACCGCATTTTTTTATCTATCATGGTTCTGGAGATATTTCGCTATTCCATATTAGCAGGGACACCCTGCATATTACTATCAGAAAATCCTATTAGTCTTTCGACCATCTTCAAAGTCAAAAGTAAATACACTGATAGTCCAGGATATAGCGTGCAAAAAAATGTCTGACTAACATCAAGCTAGAAATTTGTATACAAATCAATGTTTTAGCGCCTTTTAAGAATATGTGGTCGGCTAAGTTCGTCTGCGGGACATAGCTTGGCAGTAGGCGTTTGAAAAAAACAAACTGGCGGAGAGCGGCCATGTCCCGCCAATTATAATGGACAGAATGATTTTCGTGATCCTGAGTACAGAATTAGTTAGTAGACCAAAAATCAAGTCGATGTTATTTTCACACTTGATAGGTTAGCTATTCAAATAATACTAAAAATCAACGTTNGAAGATTTGAGGCGATTCCCGAGATTAAGGCAAATGCGACGAAGGCGCTGAAGGACATTACAAAAGAAGCGTACCAGGAATGTTTCTACAAATGGAAACACCATTGGGATACCTGTGTGCATTGGTGAGGAGAGTACTTTGAAGGGGACCTAGACTTATTTTCAATAAAGTACATTTTGTTTTATGACGTCAGTCCGCGTATTTTTTGAACAGACCTCGTATTACTATTAGAAAATCCTATTAGTCTTTCGACCATCTTCAAAGTCAAAAGTAAATACACTGAGTAAAGAAACAATGAGTTAAAAGTAATACAAAATATGCGTATGAAACGGGTATGAATTAAAAACAGAATCGAGACATGCGGAGTATCACATCTCTACTTAGCACGCAACTGCGCTAAGCAGAGATTTGATAACCTGACTTCAGCAGAACTTATCGAGGAGTTAATAGTTTTCAAAACTGTTTTGTAAACTCCTTATGGAAACACTTTCGGTTTGAAACCAAAATAGTTTTCAGAACGATTTTAAAAACTCATGGAAACGTAATTATTGTTATAAATAAATCATTAAAATGCCAAAAATTAAAATATAACTGACTAATGTATTTTAAATAATTATCTGAAAAAGAAATGTAAACTACCTGAGTACATATTTTAAAGTATAAAACATATTAATATCACATAAGTATCATACCTGTCAAGTAAATATCCATGACAGACGTCAATGAGAGCAGCCCAGTTGCAGACAGAAAATAAGAGACCATATTGAGATGCATTAATGTCGAAATTTTTTTGTATGTCATATTGAAGAGAGCCCGGTAGATTCGTCAAACCAAATGAACCTGAAAAACCATTAAATAAAAGTCATATTAAATAATATTTAATATTATACGTAGTTATATTCTGTTGTTCGGTTAAAACACCTCAATGCATCTTAGTTAATTACAACTTTTAGTTATAATTTTATAGTTATATGCCACCAAATTAAAACCTTTGACTGTCTTTGGATAGTGGTCAGTTTACTACGACATTACACACTCTGGCTGAAAAGATCTGAAACAACATGATGAAAAAAAATTTAACACAGAGAAATTTTTAGTTGAAGAGCAAACACCTTTGGACCAACATTTGGATAAATCTTTTTCATTATATCATTGGATCAATCTTTGGCACTCAAAGACTTGCTGGCAAGAACCGAGTGGGTTCATATCGATAGAATTCTGTTTCATTGTCGTTTTCGAACTTAATGGTTCTACATTAAGCAAATTCTACACCAGCAATGTTAACATTGTCAAAGTAGAAGAAGTGGTTACAAAAGAAATTAATATTCTGCCGTTCAGCGATGGAACGAAATTGGTAGAATTTTGGTTTCTCCCAGCAGTAGTGTACAGGTGTTTGGAAAAATGTTTCCCCTTAAATTTAATATTAAAGATACATCTATGCATCTACTCTTAATGATTGGCCCTTATCATAATTATTAAAAGAAACGAGGACCGAGCGCTCGAAAGGAAGGGCAAAAACCTTAACAACATCTGGGCTAATTTTTCTTTCTTGTTCATTGACACGGTTTAGATTTGGTTATAGACAGATTCTTTGTAAAAAGTAATTGTCCTTTTACATAATATAGGTGAAGATACACACGCCTGTAGCTTGAACAAAAACATGCCAGCTACTTGCACGTGGTTATGATAAGTTACATACCTGTAGCTGGCAAGCAAGCAGATAAAAACTTAATAAAAATCCTTGGTATGCCAGTTACTGGCAAATACCCTCTTTAGGCATGCAAGCTACTTCCCCAATTTGACAGAATGTGTATCTCCGCCTTATTAAATATAATAATTTTAAAGATACTAACCGAACTCTGAACTTTAACTGACTTTTAATTAGGTATATAATACAATCAAAGTCGTCGAACTAAAAAATGTTCTCAATAAAATAATCATAACAAGTTATAGAATGAATGATAAAAAATTGCCACCTTTTCAATCTATTTATTTTTTAATTACATGCCCACACATTTAAGAAGACATAAAAAAATCCAATTGATTCAAACTGGAACTGGAACAATTAATCTTGTCAAACCACCTGCTAAAATTAATGAAGCAGACATTAATTTACTGTCATATCATTATTAAAAGAATATTGAGTTATCAAAATGAATATTTTTGGAAAATAAATGTATGTTTTAACTAGGCCGTATCACAGTGCTAATATGTTGTATTATAATGTAGGCTACAACATGAAATTAATTACAGTATGCTTCATTAGTTTTATAACAGAAAATGGCACTGCTATACGTAATCAACGCATTTTATTATTTATTAGAACTCTAAATTATTTAAAACATATGTAGTTAAGCTAACAAAGGTAAGTTTAAACATAAGTTGGTTGAGGTGAAATAATTTTATGTATATATAAATTAAGATATATTACAAGAAATGAAATCTATGTTATAGAAATAATTTGTCATATTTAAAGATATCATTATAACTCCTAAACTCCAATTAAATTACCAACCACACTATCTTAAATAAACTAATACATTATCTTATTTAAACTAAAACATTAATTTATTAATGTTTAATTTATTTTATTTTTTTCGTTAAAGAAACTAATAAATACTGTTATAAACACTCAGTACAAATAGTTAAATAAATAGCTAAAATTATACCTTAATAAATGTCAGTAGTTTACGAAAACAATAGGGGATATCTACTCCATTCGGCAGCTGTCGCTATACTGAATTCTATAGGGAAGGAAAGCTAGAGGAGGAGTAGGGGGCATTGTTTACATTAAGGTTCCAAGGTGTGTTTATGCGAAAACAAACACATTTATTTATCTTTAATACTTCAAATTAATGTAAACAAAACAAACTTTATTACTCAATATTTGTTTACATTATTATACTTATTTTTCAACAGAATAAAAGAAATTGAGTATAAAAGAAATATATTTAAAATTAGCAAATAAAAATCATTATTTGTTAAAAAGTAAATACGAAGATATTTATTAACTTTTAAATTTGTGTTTTTCTATATAAATACTAATTTTTCTCAGCAAAAAAGACAGGTTAATAGAATAATAAATAATCAAAAATGAATTCGGTCAACAATTGCGGACGCCATATGAGATCAAAGTGAAAAAAATTAAAGAAAAAAAAAATAAATTTAGCTTTATTTAAAATAGAAGCGATGGAGGTACGACAAAAGTCATAGGACCTAAGTTGTAGATATTTTGAAATCAGTTACCACACGTACAATCTTTTTTAATACGTCTTACCGTTTAGCCTTAATAAATAACAATTCAATGTCTAATGATTTAGCACATTGTAGTGATAAGAGATAGGTGATAAGGGGTCACCATTTTGACTTCTCATTTCTATCTAACAGCTCATTATAACATGGTTGATTAGACCGGTAGCCTCCACTTCCATCGAGGACAAATATAACTTAAACTGTGTGAACACTGAATATAGAACCATCCTAGAAATTAAACGAACAAACCCCAAGAAAATGTTATCAAAGACGCTATATGGTGTCCCCATCAGCTCAAAAAAATTAAATTGATTCAACGAAGGAGCCTCTTCGGTATATAATAAAAAATAAACAAAGTGTCAAAATGTGAAAAAATAACACACTAAAGAGAAAATTTTTTAAAAAAATTACTAGGTAGTTAGTTTTATAAGTTAAGAACTATCAATCTACTACCCACCAAAAGTATTGTAAAATGTACCCATTTATACAACACAGGTATGTTAAAAATATTGTAAAATGTATACAACACAGGTATGTGTTAAAAGTATTGTAAAATGTACCCATTTATACAACACAGGTGTGTGTTAAAAGTATTCGAACACCTAAGAAGGTTATAGTTTATGATACAGTATATCAATTCAAATAAATCTAAGATATTTATGAAAACCAATTAACAAAAATCTAATAGTCTAAGATCCGGTATAAGGAATATATACCCTCATCTGTTATTTAATTGGAATAAAGAATATATGANTAATTATACTTAACTTTTAATTGGAAACAAAAATAATTAACAACTTCATTTAATTAAAAAATCACAGTAGAACAGATGAAGTTAATCTAGTAAGGAAAAAGTCAAGACTGGCATGTGCGTAATTATAAGTTTTGAAGGTAAATATGTCGATATTAATCAATAAATTATCAATTTTTCGATGACAAAATTACACAGTTTTTGCAAGACTTCTAAACTTTTTTTTTTTTTAATTACTATTTTGCTTGATAACTGGATTGTTACGAAACTTCCTTAACTATAAAAAAAAATAATTATATACGTACAATTATTATTATAACCAAACCGTATTACTAAATCACTGACCACTGTATATAAGGGGACTATAAGATTGGGTCATGTATTATCAAAATACTCGCATATGGTTGTGTCTTTTGTTGTTTAAAATATCAAATAGTTACACGTGCTTAGGTACAAAAACTGGCTAGTCTGAAGCAGGTGGAATAAACTTGTTCAAGTGTTTATATTGCTGTTATCTGCTCTCTACAGGATGCTGTATCCTGTATTTTTACTTTCCTCATCCGCCATATTCGTGTGCTTTTTTCTGATAATAGTCCTGAGCAAAGTGACCACCTTATGTTTTCATCAGTTCTAAATTCCAAATGGACTACATTCAGAAATCTATTATACTATCTATAGTTGGTGTGGGTAACAAACGTGGCCGAAGGTCTTAAGGCGCTCGCCCAGCTGTCAGTAACTCGAGGTCATGGGTTCGATCCCGTGCCATGATACTCTGAATTGCATCTCTGATTCATGGACGGTGTAGGGCGAGGGACCCCCCCTGGAGCACTCCTCCCTCCACGCTTTGATGTAAGCTTAAAATATAGCTTACTAATGACCACACCATACTCGCTTTGGCGGTACAATGTACAAATGTAAGATGTGTGAAGTAGCTAGAACTCTCCCACGGGGCGTAAAAATGGCCTAAAAGATGATCTAATTGCAAGGTTTGAACAAGCGGTTCGTCGAACAAAGAAGTACTAGACTACTACTACAACTTTCTATAGGGTGCTAGATATTAAAAGTAATATAATATTATATACTTAATAAATAAGATTTTAATTGTATTGTAATAATAAATCATTTATTTTGTGGTTATAAAATTCTATTTATAATTTTGTAAATATTGGCATTATGGCTCTGAATTAAAATAAAAAAGAGTTGTTGATTTATTACATTCGAGTGAGTTAAAGGAAGTAAAAAAGATTGTTAGTTGATTGTTAGTGTATTTTAAACGTTTTCCTTAAACGATTATTCCTTAATATTAACTTATAGACCATAGCTTGTTTAGTTAGTAACCAATTTCTCATTACTCAGTAAACTATTATTGTCCTCCTACGTCCAACATTTTGTGAATTTTTATTTTGTGAACTCAGAAACCTAAAATGATAAATGCGGTTGACAGAGACCAGACCACAGTTATTGCAGTTAGTAACCACAACTTTATCTTCTGTGGCCCTTAATTTAAAAGTTGAAAACAGTTTACTCCACAATGCTCAGCAATTTTCAACAATTACTGTTTTTTGTCCTACATTTTGTGAATTTTTATTCGCTATTAACGCAGAAACTTAAAAAGATAAAAATAGTAAACTTCGTAAGCGAGAGCACTTGTAATTGCTTCACTGTTACACTAAACCAGTTAAGGTAAAGAATGTGGTCAACCACTTTTCATCATACGTACCCGTAAGTGTATAATAATACTAATACAGCTGTTCTGATACTAATACGAACGCACCTAGGTGTAAACCAATGTAGCAAATGATCAAAACCATCAAGGAATATTTTTAATTTTATAATCTATATGTGTATTTTCTAAAAAAAAAAAAAAAAAAAAAAAAAAAAAAAAAAAAAATCATGTATTTTATATATAGTTAAATAAATAATACATATACTTACTTAACATGATTAAGATCAGTTGGGAGAATACAATTACTTGTTTAACAGTCGTTGACACCATTTTGTTTCTTTTTCCAAAAATAACTGTCTTGTTTAATAAATTATATAAATTCACTTATTAATAAATGAATAATGTATTTAATTTTACACTAATTAATAAACCACACTAGAAGAAAAAATAAATAAATATTTAATATTAATGTTGATTCTTTCACTTTGTTACCAATATAATTAATACTAGCAAAGACTATAATTATATACCAACTTAATGACACTATTTAAAGTTATCAAACACAGTGCTAAAAAAAAAATAGTAAAGCTTAATAACGTAGAAATATGATTAGAATGAAACATACCATGTCAAAATAACAAGAAATCTTGTGTAATAAGTATTGTGTAAATTTACCCATTATGTAATTTTTAATTATGTTAATTAAGGCAGCCAGAATTTGAATTATCATAATGTTCTCTTTTTTTTAATTTTTGTTCAATATTTTATTACTTTAAATTAATCTTGTTTAATTAAATTTTTTAAAAAATCTTAAGTATATGTTTTCAGCATATAAAGGGTCCGTAAGCAATTTAACAAATAGTACTAGTTCATTAACCATAATCAGCCAAGCAATATCAAGATGGCGGCCATTTAAAAATTATTTTTGGATGTAACTTTTGAACTATTTACTATAATGACGTGTAACAAACGCCTTTATACATTTTATTGCCCGAAACAATAAAAGTATTCCAAATTTATTGCTTTTGGGGTACAATTGTGTACTTATGAGGTGCAACTTCTTGCATTATGAACGCGCATGCGCAATGAATACAGCTACGGAAGGAATTACATTCTATGCATATAAACAAAGATATAATGTTTATACATCGTATCAATCGTAGAAAACTTACTTTTCGAGGGTACTTGCGGTGAATAGATAAATTGATACAATATGAAACCAAATATATATTTGTACTTAAGGCGTCCTATATTTTCATTTAACTCCTCACATGAACCGACATGTTAAATACCCCATATGAGGCATTTTTGTTTTAAAATATTTTCAAACCCTTAAACTTTGACCCTAATTTTTAACTTTCACCCTAATTTTTTTTAAGGAATGATTGTATTTTTGAGCTGTCCAATAAATTTCCTGTGTTTGGGTTAAACTACCAAATTTCAAAGTTTTATGTCAAGTTTTGGTACTTTTGTAGAGATCATAGGTCTATTACAGACGGACTAGCGCAGGAATGAAATTAGGGTCCTTGTTTTTGCCTACGGACCCTAAATGCAACTTTATAAAAAAAAATAAAACAAAACAAAAATTATCATTATTTGTAGATTAATTTGTGTCTTGTATTATAATAGTTTAATAGTTTCATGCCTTCTGCCTGGATCTATTATATATATATATATATATATAAGCTTGTTTAGTTAGTAACCAATTTCTCATTACTCAGTAAACTATTTAAGAACTATCAATCTACTACCCACCAAAAGTATTGTAAAATGTACCCATTTATACAACACAGGTATGTTAAAAATATTGTAAAATGTATACAACACAGGTATGTGTTAAAAGTATTGTAAAATGTACCCATTTATACAACACAGGTGTGTGTTAAAAGTATTCGAACACCTAAGAAGGTTATAGTTTATGATACAGTATATCAATTCAAATAAATCTAAGATATTTATGAAAACCAATTAACAAAAATCTAATAGTCTAAGATCCGGTATAAGGAATATATACCCTCATCTGTTATTTAATTGGAATAAAGAATATATGATAGAAAATGTGTAGAATAATACATCGCAAATAGGTTGCCTAGCGAAATCGCGTACCGATGAAATTATAAACTGTTTATAACCTTCCCCTTACTTCAACTTCCCCGATGTGTTATTCATGAAAATCGAACATTAACTGATAGAATCGACCCCAAGGAATTCAAAAAATAAGGGTTGCCTACTTTCCTCTCTGGACAANCAAGACTTCTAAACTTTTTTTTTTTTTAATTACTATTTTGCTTGATAACTGGATTGTTACGAAACTTCCTTAACTATAAAAAAAAATAATTATATACGTACAATTATTATTATAACCAAACCGTATTACTAAATCACTGACCACTGTATATAAGGGGACTATAAGATTGGGTCATGTATTATCAAAATACTCGCATATGGTTGTGTCTTTTGTTGTTTAAAATATCAAATAGTTACACGTGCTTAGGTACAAAAACTGGCTAGTCTGAAGCAGGTGGAATAAACTTGTTCAAGTGTTTATATTGCTGTTATCTGCTCTCTACAGGATGCTGTATCCTGTATTTTTACTTTCCTCATCCGCCATATTCGTGTGCTTTTTTCTGATAATAGTCCTGAGCAAAGTGACCACCTTATGTTTTCATCAGTTCTAAATTCCAAATGGACTACATTCAGAAATCTATTATACTATCTATAGTTGGTGTGGGTAACAAACGTGGCCGAAGGTCTTAAGGCGCTCGCCCAGCTGTCAGTAACTCGAGGTCATGGGTTCGATCCCGTGCCATGATACTCTGAATTGCATCTATGATTCACGGACGGTGTAGGGCGAGGGACCCCCCCTGGAGCACTCCTCCCCCCCCGCTTTGATGTAAGCTTAAAATATAGCTTACTAATGACCACACCATACTCGCTTTGGCGGTACAATGTAAGATGTGTGAAGTAGCTAGAACTCTCCCACGGGGCGTAAAAATGGCCTAAAAGATGATCTAATTGCAAGGTTTGAACAAGCGGTTCGTCGAACAAAGAAGTACTAGACTACTACTACAACTTTCTATAGGGTGTCTATAGATGATTATGCTTATTGGTTTAACGGAGAATTTGTATGCATATAAAAGCCACTGATAATCAGTTGAAAAGACATCTCTGTTATACTCTAAGTTTTGTTGATTATGTCAATTATCTCCTTTGTTACCAACTTACTCTTGGTTATTCTTTACCTAGGCGAACTACTAATACACTTTGCTGCAATACTAAGACTTGTCACATTATCATAATAACCTAATGATGGGAGATGTATCTGTCCCAGAAACGTCATTTGTTAAAAGCAGTCGCCAGAACTAGCTAAATTATAATAATTAATATATTATAATTGGTTGTTTTGACTATATTTTGTGGTATCAAAGAAGAACATTCCGTCTTCTTTAGATTATATTACTCTCTTCTGTTTTTGTATAAGGGAAGTAACATTCCGTATACCTTCTTTAGGATTATATTACTCTCTTCTGTTTTTTATAAGGGCAGTAACAGTCTAAAAAAGAACATTCCGTTCACCTTCTTTAGATTGTTACTCTCTTTTGTTTTTTTAAAAGGGGAGTAACAATCTAAAGATTTGCCTAGCTTTCTATCTATATCTATAGTTAAAGGATCTTCAGATTTGGATCACTATAGTTCCAGACCTCCAACAAACAAACAATTTAACCTCTTTTTAATAACAGTACAGATTATTTGAGGGACTGCTTCTGCTTAAATTATCATTCTAAATTAGATGTACAGTAAAGACTCTATAATCTAAGTTGGCTGGGACCAGCACAAACTCGAATCATTGAAGATTTTGCGAAAAATATGTTTGGAATTATAATTTTTAACTACTTATTGAAAAATAATACTTACTTTCATATTTTATTTCAATTAATTTTTTGAAGTTTCCAATCACCCCCTGTTACACAACTTAACTCCCGTGCAAGTGATTTCAGTGACACACCTTTTATCTATATGCAACAACGCATCTATTTTCACATCTGAAGGAAGCTCGGTATGTTTTCGTTTATTCATTATCAAAATGTTACGTTTCGATTTAAGATCATATACTAAATAAAATAAATGATAACACAGATGGTAAACACAGCTGCTAAGACAGGAAAGGATTTCCATAAAATCAAACGGATCCATCTCTACTGACACTTTAATGTCCCAATTTTGTTTAGGGAAGCCGCTCTCCCTCCTTCTTTCGAAGAAACCTCTTATGATTCGAATTATTGGAAACTAGGATTATCGGAGCTCGGACTATCGAGACTTCCATGGACTACAGTCACAGATCTGCTGCCCCTTTTGAGAAATAAATATTTGACCAGCAGTACACCAGTGTTTTACTTATTAAACGATTTTTTGTATTAATTAAATACCGTATTGCTCGAATATAAGACGCAAACCTATTTTCGAACTAAACTTTTTTGAAAAAACATGAATGCATTGATTGTAAGACGCACCCTGATTCAAAGGGAAGATCTTTCGTTCTCTCAAAAGCCTTAATCAGGAAATTTCGGATCAGATGATAATTGCTAAAATATTGGCCGCATTACCATCTAAATTTTCCTATTTCAGTAGTGCATGGGATTCTACGGCTAAAGACGAAAAAACGTTAGACAATCTGGTAACTAGGCTCATATCAGAACAAAATAGGTCTAATGAACCTACCGTTGAAGTGGCCTTTAATGCCAATACTAGTAAAACTAAAAATAATATATTCTGTTATAAATGCAAATCAAGAGGATACCATGTTGCTTATAATTGCACTCAACAAAACTCGCCGTGTAAAATCTGTAAGAAAAACAATCATAAGGAAAAAGATTGTTTCAACAGAGATAAGGAAGATAATAAAAAACCTGAAAAGAGTCGAAAGGATTATAAAAAAGTGGCATTTCTAGCGAGGGAAAAAGAGCCGGATTGCTACACCAATGAACCATCTACATGGGTGCTTGACTCCGGATGCACGTCACACATGACTAGTAATAAAATGTATTTTAATACCTTCAAAGAATATAAAACTGATATTGGTATAGCAAAGAAGAATGCGCCTTTACATAGCCTAGGGAGAGGAATTATAGAAACTTCAAGAATAACTCTAAAAAATGTTCTCTATGTACCAAATCTATCAGAAAATCTGTTATCCGTCCCAGCCATAACTTTGAATGGAGGAAAAATTCAGTTTGACGAAGACACAGTACAAATAATGGTGGACAATGAAGTAATATGTGAAGGTAAGAAAAATCATCTTCGTTTGTTTTAAATTTTACTTAAAACTAATATTAAGGAAAAATATAATTTTTCCTGTCTGACAGCTTGTTCAGAGAACACAGAGAGCTCACATAATAATAAGATTAAACTAAATACTTGGCATAGAAAACTGTGTCATGCCAGTGCTAATAAAATGAAAGAATTGGCAAAAATGTCTGAAGGACTGGATCTGCCTAAGTTTGATAATATTGAATGTGAAGTTTGTATTCAAGCCAAACAAACTAGAAAACCATTTGTAACACATCGTAGAAGGGCTACTAGGCCTCTAGAAATAATACATTCTGACGTAGTTGGTCCTATTACTCCAACTTCATGGGACACAAAACGCTACTTCGTAACAATGATTGACGACTATTCTCATTTCTGTTCTATATATCCAATCAATCATAAATATGAAGTCTCCAGTGTAATTAAAAATGTTATAGCAGAAGCTGAGGCCAAACATAATTTGAAAGTACACAAATTAAGATCTGACAATGGCGGTGAATACATTGATAATAGTTTTTTACTCTGGTGTAAGAACAGAGGGATAACATGTGATCGAACCATTCCACACAGTCCTCAGTTAAATGGTACTGCCGAAAGGTTCAATAGAACTATACTAGAAAAAGTAAGAGCTTGTTTATTTGATTCAGGCCTTTCAAAGAATTTATGGAGCGAAGCAGTTTGCACTGTGGCCTATGTTCTTAATAGATGTCCTTCATCCGCAACTGATAAAACCCCATATGAGCTATGGAATAAAGAAAAACCAAACCTAAAATACCTACAAATATTTGGCTCTCAAGCTTATGCTAAAGTGTTAGGAAAAATTAAAAAATTAGAAACTCGTAGTGAAAAATATATTTTTATTGGCTACACACATAATGGATACAGATTGTTTGATAAACAAAATAATAAAGTGATCTATTCAAGAGATGTAATATTTCCGAAAGAAACGTTACCTGAAACAGAAAAAAATACTGATCAAGAAATAAATATAAAAACAAGAAAAGAAGAATCGAATACCCATGATAACACAAGTAATACAAGTAATATAGGAATAGATAATAAACTTACCGATGATGTGAAACCTGATAAAGATGACGATGAAGGTGACTTCCTCGGATTTGATGAAGAAAGAAATCCTGAAACAGAAGACCAAACAGTAAGAAAATCAGAAAGAAAAACTAAAAAACCACAAAGATATGGTTTTGAGGATGTTTCATACTTATCCTATCAAGAAGCTATTTCCTCACCGGAAAGTAACGAGTGGCTCAAAGCCATTGAAGATGAAAAACAATCTCTATATGAAAATGAAGTGTGGACCATAGTTAAAAAAGAAGATGTACCTGAGAACAAAAAAATACTTACCAGCAGATGGGTGTTTAAACTAAAAGAAGATGGAGTGTTCAAAGCTAGACTTGTCGTGAGAGGATGTCAACAAAAGGAAGGCATCGACTACTTCGAGACATTCAGTCCAGTTATTAATAACGGTTCTTTAAAATTATTGTTTTCCATAATTGAAAGTAAAAATTATAAATTCATAACTTTTGACATTAAAACAGCTTTTTTGTACGGTTATCTAGATGAAGCAACATATATGTATCCTCCTGAAGGAATTAATGTTTATGGTATTTGTAAACTTAAAAAAGCCTTATATGGCATGAAGCAAGCTCCACTTAAGTGGAACAAAAGAATCACTGATTTCTTTAAATCAAAAGGTCTGGAACAACTAAAAAGTGAACCATGTATATTTAAAAATATAGAAAACGAATTTTTTATCGGCATATATGTAGATGACGGAATAGCGATTGGTGTGAATACCTCTATAATTGAATGTTTTTTAAAAGATCTTGAATCAGAGTTTAAAATTAAAATCTATGTAAATCCTAAAAAGTTTGTTGGAATTGAGTTAGACAGTTCAGAGATAGGTATAACTCTTAATCAAAAAAATTTTGTAAATCAGCTGTTATGTGATTATAGAATGAAAGATGCTAAACCTGTAACAACACCTGTAGAGGTTGTTAAAATTATAAAAACCGAACCAGCTGATAATAAATTTCCCTATAGAGAGTTATTAGGAAGCCTGTTATATCTATGTAATAAGACAAGACCAGACATAGCTTTTGGAGTTAATCTATGTAGTAGACATGTGGAAAATCCTACACAGCAGGATGTTTCTACATTAAAAAGAATTTTAAGATACCTAAAGAACAGTCCTGAAAAAGGCATAAAATATTGTAAAAATTCAAGTGTAACAACTTTAATAGGTTATTGTGATGCCGATTATGCTGGTGACACTGAAAGTCGTAGGAGTACCAGTGGCTATATTATATATTTCTGTGGTGGACCTATAGCATGGGGAACTAGAAAGCAACCAATAGTTGCTCTATCAACAACTGAAGCAGAATATATTTCTGCTGCAGATTGTGCTAAGGAATTATTGTATTATAAATCTGTAATAGAAGAGATGTTTAATGAAAAAGTAAAAATAAAATTATATGTCGATAATCAAAGCTCAATTAAGCTTATCAAAAATGGTGTAATGAACAGACGTTCAAAACATATTGATGTAAGATACCACTTTATTCATGAAAAGGTCCAAGAAGGTCTGTTACAAATAGAATATTGTAAATCTGAAGATCAAATAGCTGATCTATTTACTAAACCTCTAAATAATGTAAAATTTAATAATTTAGTTAAAAAGATACTTACCTGATTTTCTTCTATTATTCAGTCTGATGTAAGATGTTTTTTTCAATAACTATAAATCCTATTAAAATTAAAAACAAAAAATATGTATGTAAAATTGTAAGGTTGAATTGTAAAAATAGGTCTGAGATTAAGGAGAGGTGTTGAGTAATAATAATCTCATACCTATTTCAATTTGAATTAAGCGCCAAGTACGTCACGCCCCCCACGGGCTCTTATTGGTCTGTTGTAGACTTGCGCGTTGTGCTTGGGCGACCTTAGGTAAGCCACCGAGAGCTTCCTCTGTTCCTTCCGATCTCGTGTCTTTCCAAGTAGCTTCTCTCTTTTAACATTTCTTTAAATATATTTATTTTGTGAAACTTAACCATTGTGTACCATCGTTTATTACGATTTATCAACCTGCATCCCAACAAAATTTAGGCAGTCCCATATGGATATTGTTGGAATATTGACTCTTTCTTTAGATGCTAGGCGGAATTTTTATTTAGATTTAAGACATACGACATGCAGGTCCCATTGCGGGATGATGGCAGAGAAATAGCGAGGTTAGATTTTGAAATTAACATGTTAAAGCTAACAAGAAATAAATAGTTATAACGGAACCCCACTTACATAAAATCTCGTCAGAAATTGAACACGTTGAAATTCCTGAATGTTTATGAAATAGATGCGCCTGACAATGATACCCCGGAAAAATTCAGAGAATTGAAAATAAAAAGTAAAAAAACAAGATGTCAGTGGTCCTTTTGAAAGAGAAGTTCGTAGAATAAAGTTTGTTAGGTATGTTGCACTTGAATACATACATCAATAATAAGACATAATTCATAATAAATTTCATAATTCAGGGTATGGATACTATGCTTTTTCTATATATGTATACCTTCGGAGAAGGAAGGGAAAAGGAAATGCACGTCATCCTGAGACAAATATTAATGTTAATGACAGGTCATAAACTTATTTGATACGAAAAACTATATTATGCAATATAATACAATTTATATTAAATTATATGCCTTTATTATTTTGTTTTAAGAAGACAAGTATAGCTATATAAAAAATAGTAAGGTATACTGTTAAATGTGTATAACAACTTTTTGGACTCTTGAAATCCATATGAATTTCTATTGAATCTCTTGAAATTCTCTGAAATTTCAAATGATTAATTTAGCAGGAATTGGTGGGGGAGGGACGATAAATTAAATTGTATTTTTAATAAACAATCTCAATAGATCCTTTTATTTATTTTCCATTATTTCATTTATTCGGCATAGCATGCGGATAAAACAATTGTGTAAAATAAAATTTACAAAAAATCTATCAAAAAAATAAATTGAAAATACACAATAATATTACTCGTACATATTATAATAAAGAATATTAGTACAAAGATAAAATCCATTATTTATCTATACTCGTCCCAGATATATTAATTTATTTTTTGGGGTCATATTAAGGATATTTCCTCTTCTGTAATTCAAAATCCATATAATAATCAGAACAGGAATTGTACCTGAAAAAAAAAGAAAAGTTAAATGCAATATAATTAACCTATTTTTCTTTATTTACTTACTTTTCTTAACTAGCTTTCTTTTCTTTACTAACCTACTGTTCATTATAAACACGTATGTGTCTTGGCAAACTTATTTTTCTTAATTAGTCTATTTTTCTTTATTAACTTACTTTTCTTAACTAACTTACTTTTCTTAACTAACTTACTTTTCTTAACTAACTTACTTTTCTTAACAAACTTGTACGTTTCTTAACTATTTTACTTTTCTTAATAAGCCTATTTTTCTTTATTAAGAAAAGTAAGTTAGTCAAGGAAAGTTATTTATAAAAAAAAGTATGATAGTTAAGAAAAGTTAGTTAATTTAGACTTAGAGAATTAACAAGTTAAGATAAGTATGTTAATTAACATAATTAACAAGTTAAGAAAAGTAAGTCAGTTAAGAAAAGTAAGTTAGTTAAGAAAAGTAAGTTAGTTAAGAAAAGTAAGATAATTAGCTAACTTTTCTAAGCAATCATAATTTTATAAAAAATACTTATTACTTGTCTTAACTAACTTACATACCTAATATGACTTTTATTTCCAATCGCTTTGTGACTGACAAAATATCGGTCTGTTGGAAGGAGAATCAAACATATTCAATATACGGCTTGACCAATTTCAATATTTCTTTTTAGCAATATTTCTATTAATGAAATTTACGTCAAACTATATAATAGTCCATAAATTGATTGTAATTAAATGCATCTGCTATGGTATTTTACTAGGTTTTTATTAACTTGATTTCTTATTTGTTTGTTTGTCCAGTACAAATCTTGCAATCGATTTTTAACTAACTTCCCGAGTAGCTAGACATTTGAAACTTTTGGAATAGCTTAGAACACGATGACAATGCATTATTTTATTACTTTTAACCATCTTTCAGCAGAATTTATTTCGTTTTCATCTAATTTTGCTGTATGGAAAGTTAGTTCGGAAAAAATCCGCAAGTTTTTTTTTGTTTTGACATGACCCATATTTACAATCTTTATGTTTACAGGTTTCAAATTTATGATTTATGACAGAAAATTTAAAAAAGTAGTATATAAAAAGTTATTTTTATCTTGCAATTATATCATAACTAAATTTATGAATATTTTGTGAGTAAATGCATTATTACTATCAAAAGTTATTGAATGATTATAGCTTATTATATTGAAATTTTGTTAAACTTTATGTGTGATTTACTTACTGACAATGATGCTAAAGATTGTTATCATAAAACCGTGGTAACCATGAATATCTATGATAAAGCCAGACATCAAAGTACCAACTGCTAGTGCACCATTATGTCCCGTTTGTACCCTATAATAAGAATAACAAACTTTAATATATTTAATATATTTAATATATTTTCTCTTATCAAGATGTTTAGATCATTTTTAACAAGTTTTATAACGAGAAGAGGGAGTTTTTATTTTTATTTTTAAA
>KZ652193.1:147518-168575 GCA_001010745.2 Gerris buenoi
AGCGTCGGCGTAGTCAAGTCACCACGGCTAAGTCCATTTTATATATATAATTTCATGTATTTAATTTAACTTCAGTGTGAATGTGTGTGTGAATGATTGTTTTTGGTGTGAAACAATTTTTTATGTATAAATTTAACTTCTAACTTAACTGGTGTGAATGCGTGTGTGAAAGAAGCTTCACTTCCCTCAAATTCCTTTTGTCCGATCTATTGTCTGTGTTCGGTTTCGGAACGAATACAGACAATATATCTGGTTTAACTTCATTTTCATTTTAATAAACTTTATCCTTTGTAAAACAACTGCTGGTAACTTATACCGCGTGGCGTGTGCCACACGTAAAAATTTATTTGCAATTACATGCTTTCGTTACGCTATTAATCATTGTTCGTAGTATTTTATTTTCCTTTTTTAAAGGTGGTCCTTGGGTTATTTAATGTAATTTTTGGAAACCAGAAATTCTTAGAAAATCATATAAGGTTTGTACCCTATGAGTCTAACAACACCTCTGAACAATATACCGCCAAAGAAAGTACGGTGAGATCATTAGTGAGCAATAAACATCCGAGAATCGTGGCGCGGGATCGAACCTAAGACTCTGTGTCATCCTTGAATCATTGATGACCGTGCGGATGGGACATGTAAATTAATCCACACGGTATCACTTGCACCTTAGTAATATTTTAAGTAAATCGTCATTGTCATTTCAGTCGGTGAGGAGGATTTCCATAGATGAAAAAATAAGTGAAAATATGAGTAAAAAAAAAAAGTGAAAATATGAGTCTCGGGAAATGGCGATGAAAATGATGTGAAAATATGAGTTCAGAAATGGATGTTAGAGACAAACGGAACACTAAAATTTTTATGAAGGTTTAATTGGAGATATAATAAGTAGCACTAGCTAAGGCTCAAAAAATAGTAATTTGAAATAATTTAATGCGATCCATGGGATCAAAGTGCACAAATAATTTACATATAATCTTGCAGTCGGAATTTTTTCAGATGATTTATGGTCTATCTTGGGGCTAATTTAACTTGCTTAAACCACCCTTTCTCATAGCAGGACCCTACGGCAGAACTAAATCACCGTCAGTGAACGAAACTCCCCTGACTCTACGATCGTACAGCTCCTTCTGCCTTCTTTGAGTTACCTCTTGATTCAATAAACCTTGGCAAGGGCATCTGCCATTGCATCTCACATAGGTGGGAACTCACATATGCGGGAAAACGTTGGAGCTAACCAACATCAGCGCTTTCACAAGTGTCAACGTAACCATCCACATGTGGCTGCCAAATGACGCTTTCCGTATCGCATGGCTAATGTTTGATCCAACATTGGTGATTCTTTTTAACACCACAAGTACGAATACAAATATCTGTCTACACACTTGTCACGTCTTCATTGTAATTCTATTTAAGCTAACGTCTATTATTATATTTCTGTGCCTGTGACAGTCAATGTGTAGTGACTACTGTGCATAATTATGCAAAAAACTTAAATCAAGACAGAAGAAACTCCTATTATACTTGTGATTTCTAGTCGCTAGCACCGGGATTTGTTTTATTCCGTCCGTTCTATCTGGCCATGCAACTTTGTTGGCTAAACAAATAAATAAAGAACATGTACACAAAGTATACGAAACACAAATTATGTTCCGTCCGAAAGCTTAGTAAACGTGATCGCCATATTTCCAAGTAATATGGCAAGCATCGCTTGACTAATGAGGGGATGGTGCTGTGCTTGCGAAGTCGTTGTCGGAGGATGGAGTTGACGATAACCAATTTGGAAGCGGCCAATCTGTGGAAAGGAAGCTGGCACATGCGAACATTCGCCATTTATCCAACGCCAGCACCAACCTACACTAGCGCCAACTCAACCACACACGTTGGCCAAGGGCCGCTTGGCATATTGCATAGTCCCACCATATCAAAAAGAAAGTGGTAATACGTCTCTTTTAGTCTGATTGACACCTATATTAATATCCGTAAAATGTTAAAAAGGATAGGTAAAAAAGTTAATAGCTATTAAGACAAAGGGGTCTTTAGTCTAATTTACTTTGGCACAATTATCATATAATATTTGGGAATATCAAACTTTTTTATTTATGAGTGGGCCCGGCTTAAGCTTAACAATCCTTGAAAACAAAATGTATATGTTTAATTAAAATTAACTTCAGATGTCAAAGTTCAAAATAAATAAAATAACTAGATTATAATTTTTATTCTGTTAAAAAAAAAATAATAATACATCCTATTTACATTCGTAATTCGAAACTACTGATAAAAATCTACCAAACCAGACCGAAGAAGCTTTCATTTCGGAAATGCATTTAATTTTTAGAAGAGGCTATAAAATACTTATATTAGCAAAGTCTACAAGCCGGGAACATTACCTACAAGTAGCCGGTTAACAGGTATTGGCCAGTCACACGCAAAAAGGACCACAGCGAGTATCACTAAGAAAAATGTATGCCATCTAGCAAGAGTAAAAGCAAGTCCACGATTAAGGCAGCTTTCGCAAGAGACTACGAATTCCCACAACAATCGGTTAATTATAACTGACAAGACGTTGTCACGATAATACGGTGATTTTTAATTGACTTCGGGGTAAAAGTGTCCGTCAACTCATCGTTATTTGTGATGAAAGGGTCTAAAACTAATTCATACCTAACCAGAGTGTTTTATTGTTAGATTTTAGTCTTCGTTTTAACATAAAGTAGTTGTCTGCTGTGGCTAAAAATATACGGGATGATTCCCACAGGTCACTGACAGCTGACAGGAGACGAAGATATGTCATATTTGTAATCCTCCTAAAATCAAAGACTATCGACGACACCTTACCGGTGAAGATCAAAGCCATCAAAAAATTATCCAGCCGTCACAACACCACGAGCATACGCTAAATAGGATACCTCAACATCGAAACAAGAGGCTCTCCTGTCTCAAGCAAACCTCGTAGACTCTCCCAAATATAAAATTACGAAATCGGAGTTCAAGTCAAATGATTGAGCAAAGCATAATGTCAGCCCCGAATAATAATCCGGAGATGTGTGATAATCGGGTAGAGTAATTGAATGAATGTTTATTATAATTATTGGAAACAAAATATAAACTTACTTAACATTACTATGACTAGCATGGAGAATGCAATCACTTGTTTTGCGGTCGTAGACACCATATTTTCATTATTTAAAAAAAATCTCTTGAATAATAAATTTAATTGATAATAATAAATAACAACTTTAATTTTACACAAAGGAATCTCACTAAGCTAAAAATAATAAATTAAAATAATACCTCTGTTAATTATAACACTTTATTACTTAACTATTAAGAATTATCATTTTATACTTACACTCATGATATTATATTTTTTAAATCTGACAGCTTAGATTATTCAACGTATGGGGGAGAAGAAAAAAAGCCAATAGGCCGGTATGAGGGGCGGGGCAGCATCATGGCCCGACCTATTACCCGCCAAAATCTCAAGCTCTCATTCGCTCTCCTCCCATTTTTTTTTTCTCGATTTTCCCAAGCTGTCAGATTTAAAAAAATATAATATCATGAGTATAATGACACATTTAATAATTGTCAAAAACTTACAAGATAAATAAAAGATTCTAGCAAAAAAAGAAGGGTTCACACATTGGCCAATAAATGTTCCATCCAACATAGACGTTTCTTTCGCACATCACAAGGGGCAATACAAATGTCTGGCCACTTGCCAAATCCTCATCTATTTCAATTTAACCTTTCGCCAACACATTGACTTCACAGGCCAGGCTAATGCTTAAACCTACATTGGCCCATCTCATCTGATCAGGCCAATGTTTGATCTAATATTGGTAGTTCACTCACACATCGACCTGGCAATGGGGTATGTACATATGGATCCCCATTTGTTTAATTCAGTTTACCGCCTACAATATGCTATTGTACTGAGCATTTAAAACTAAAAAAAGATTAAATCATTATCGAGGGACATGTACCTAACCAGAGAATACTTGCAAGTACTGAGTATATACCAGGTTAATCAATTTTCCTTGACTGAACCAGTAGATAATATGCATTTTTGTGCACAATATTAAAGGGTTCATTCCACACCTGAAATTAAAATATTTCAGATAAAGCACAAGATATTATTAAGCTTATAATATAAGTAATACGTAGGAAGCTATTAATCAGTCAAGAGAGTTCTACGAAATGTCAACAATAGTTATTTATGCACCTAGGGAGTAAAGTAAGCCATTATTCCCTGAGCGTAAAAGTTGATTCTTGAGACGAAGCCAAAGGAACCATGGTCCTAAATCCCGAGGCGAAGCCGAGGGAATTAGAGATTTTAATACAGAGAGAGGCTATGGCTATGGCTATGGGGCTATGTTATGAAATAAAGTTGTAGAAATCAGGTTGGCGACACTATATTTTTGACCTTGTTTATAATTGTTTTAACCTGCATCTAAATAACCTACTGTTTGAGTTCAATTCCAATTCTTATTAGGTTTGTTCCAACCACACCTCAAACTAGTTTCAAACTGTACGACGCATGTGCATTCAAGTGTGGTCCGATGCGCATGCGTCGGACAGTTCCAAACCAGTTTGTAGTGTGGTTGGAACAAACCTATTGTTTTTAATATTGAATCTCATATATCTGTTATTAAAAGTGCTAATAAATTTGGCTATTTATTAAAATAATAAATAAAACTCTGCAATCGACGAAAATGTGTTTTTTCTCCCTACTGGATATAAAATATTGAATGTGCCTTGTGAGTAAAGTGCCATTGTTCCCCTCGCGGATAATTATCTTCCTCGGGTACAACTCGGGAATTAAAAATTCAAATTCCCTTGGCTCGTGATTTAGGGACCATGGTTTCTTCGGCTTCGCCTCAAGAACCAACTTTTTCACTCAGGGAATAATTCCTTATTTTACTCCCTAGGTGCATAAGCAACTATTATTATTTGGTTTGGGTTCTGTTCCAGTTATTCCTACGTAATATGTAAAAATACAGACCTGTTTCAACTAATGAATAATCATTGGTGTACTGATAATTATTAATATTCAGAATTGGTGTATATTACATCCTTACTTATGAAGTTGAGTTCTTAACTTAGAAATATGCTCCCAATACGTCGCGTCAGAGAGGTTACGTAAAGGTGACAAAGGTTGCTGTGACGTCATGCGCCCTCCACAAATTTTTCGTCAGGTTATCCTATCTGGCTCATAATATACCATTGTTTACTAGTGTTCTGTATGCATTTCATAGTTTTTTCCTCTTTTTATTCTATTATAAGCTTTTTTAACCGTTTTTAACCTTATCATATATTAGTATCATTATTAATAAGTCAACAAAAGTATACATTATAGATGATAAAACAAATAATTCTCCAAATAACTCAAATAAGATGTAAAATAACTTACTTACGGATGTGCTCTTTTTACTCTATTAAAAGCTTTTTTAACTGTTTTTAACCTTATCATTTATTAGTAACATTATTAATAAGCCAATAAATGTATACATTATAGGTAATAAAACAAATAATTCTCACAAATAACTCAAATAAAATGTAAAATAACTTACTTACAGATGTGCTCTTTTTACTCAATTAAAAGCTTTTTTAACTGTTTTTAACCTTATCACATATCAGTAACATCATTAATAAGCCAATAAATGTATACATTATAGATGATAAAACACATAATTGATTAAAAAATAATAATAAAGTAAAATAGCACTGATAAAACCCAGTGGTACATTCAATATTATGAGCCAGCTAACCTAAAAACACACACTTTTTTACGTAAGTGACGTCACACTTCCCCGGCGTATAGCACTGATAAAACCCAGTCGTACATTCAATATTATGAGCCAGCTAACCTAAAAACACACACTTTTTTACGTAAGTGACGTCACACTTCCCCGGCGTATTGTATGTGATCAGCCATTGTAATCAGCGTTAGTCGAGACTTACTAACTGCAGGGTGAAATATTGGATTTCAGAGAAAAGGTTTAACACAAAGATAAGTCTCGGACTAAAGTTAGCCCGGGTTTATTTTACCTAGTCAAAACTCAGGGATATTCTTCCCCGGTAACGGAAGCATCGAAATCATGCTAAAGAACGAAAATTTAATTTTTGTCCCCGAATTAATTTTGACCTGTTTTGTTTTTGAAAGCGAAATCTATCGTATATATGGTATTATTATTTAAAATTAACTTGCTAATATTTTAGGTATTTAAATTAAGATTAATTCATACCCCAATATTGTTCTACCTAGTAGAAACATTGGATAATTAATTTCGAATCCAGCAATACAGGAAATAATACAGCCGATCAGAACTAAGGAAGTATAGACTAATGTTGCTCTTTTGATTCCAACATATCTATTGAACAGAAAAAATACATTAATATACGTATCTAAATCCCACTCACTCATTTACTCATCGCGATATCACTGAAGCCATATTATCTATTACTGGGTTTTTCTAACCCCTGGATAGTAAAAATATTTCTTACCGTATGTGCTCGCTTTTACTTTGTGTCTACGAGCTGCTAATTTTAACGATCCGCCATCTTGTTTATTTATCTTGCACAGCATTGATGCACAACTAAATTTGTATACATGTAAATAAATGTTACAACTTAATTATAAAATTAAAATAGATAAAAAAATAAAATTAGATAACAATATTAATAGTCCAAATTAAAAAAAAAATACTCGTTAAGGTATACAAACAATTTTATAATTTTTTATCATCTACAATTACATTTCGTCCTAGATATATATTTTAGGGAGAAGAGGGGGAAAGAGGGAAAAGAAATAGCGGAACTGATGATCTCATGATCTCATTAACAAGAAATCGTTATGGTATTTTGAAATAAGAAAAGTTCTTATTGGACACTTAAAAAAGTTTGACTTAAAAAAATGAGATAGCAAAGCAATGAAACAAAACTAAATACACATGTCAGTAAGTTTTACAAAACCTCAATTAAAATAATTGAATTTGTAATAAGTAGAAATAAGACAAAAAAATTACTAGCCCAAATTAAATATATATTATATATACATATATATACGAGTAAAAACTCGTACAGAGGTAGAATCAATTATCTAATTCTAAATTTCTTCGTTCGACTACATTTCGTCCTAGATATATATTTTTATTTCTTGAATTCATATTAAGGATCATTCCTTGTTTACCATGGTAAATCCACATCATAAATAAAACAGGAGTAGAACCTGAAACGAAATATGATTTTGTTAAAAGTAATATATATATATTGTTTTTAATTTCCTTAATTAAGTAGAATATACATTTTTTAAATAAAATTATTTCATAAGAAATTGACAATGACAGTATGTTTATTTTACTTCAATTATTTGTTGAGAAACTTATGTATTTCTTTAAAGTCTACTAATGTTTCTAATAGAATACTACTCGCTTCGCTCGTCAACCCCCGAAAAGACGTCGTAGCGGCCGCTGCGCGGCCGACGTGGTATGAGAAGGGAAGTAGTATAGTTATGGAATATGAGAAGAGAAGTGAATGTTAGTGGCTGAGGTGTAGTGGGGAAGGTACAACTACTATCTACTTTCCTTTTCTCGCTGACATTTTAATATACCTACTCTCAACTTCTACCTAACAGGCTTTCCTCTTCTCGGACGGATATATATCTCCCTCACTCTGTCTACACAGTTAGTATGATGTCACTCTCAAGCTCTCCCTTTCCCCCCGGACTCAACCCTCTTCTAAAAGGGTATCTCCTAACGCACTCTACACTCAGTGAAGTATGTCACTCTCACTGAACTCGTTTGTTTACAAAACTTTTTAATAATATTTACCTATAGATAATATATATTTTAAACTATGGTATTTTAAAACTGTAATTAAACGCATCTGATATGAGTTTAATCATTTGTGATAAACTTATTAGTAAATGCAATATTACTATCAAATTATTATACCTCATCATTACACTTACTTAATAAATATGAAAATAAATTGATTTACTTACAGACAATCAACCCAAATAGGCTGATCATAAATATTTTTTTTGGAATTGACTGTGACAGTTTATAAATCACTTAATGTATTTGTTGAGAAACATAAATTTCTTTAAACCCTAATAATAACTAATGTTTCTTATAGAATATATATTTCAAAATGATGTTGTAACACTGTAAACTCATCTGCAATAAGCTCAATCAATTTTAATCAACAAACTAGTAACTACATTATGACAGTCAAATGTTATTAAATGATTATTATCACACCTTACTTACTATTATCATCACACTTACATTACTTCATTATTATCCCACTTACCTTATCATCACACTTACTTAATAAATATGAAAATGTGATTTACTTACAGACAATCAACCCAAATAGGCAGATCATAAAAACATGGTGACCATATTCATTGATGATTTCACCAGAAGCTAAAGTACCAACTCCTATTGCACCATTAAGTCCCGTTTGTGCTCTGTAATATAAATAAAAACGGTAATTTAATTTTACTTATTACAAGTTTTAGATAATTCAAAGTATTGAAGCGTAGGTTTAACTTTGTAGCTTTAAGGTATAAACTGCTAAATAGCTATAAACTAATGGTATATTAACATTAAAGAAAATTTTGTGGAGTTGATATTACTATGCGTGCGTTCGGAAACAATAACCAGGTCGACCGAGAAGTAACCGGTGTGTCCGGAAACTCCAACTTAATAAACCAACCGCGTTCGTAAACCTCGATCGATTTAGAGGTCGACCGAGGTTTACTGAAATAGAAATACAGTTAGTCCGGTTAGTAACCATGATGTTACCTTTTTTAGCGGAATGTCATCGTTTTATAAATATTTGAATACGTTTTATAAACATTGAAGACATTGTCGTTGTTTTTTGTTTTGCTAATCTTTAATTTTTTTAAATATTTAGGGTCGGTTTCAGAAAGCAGGGTTTAACTAGTCCGCGACTAGCGTTAGTCGAGGACTAACTAACTCAAAGGTTAAATATTGGATTTCAGAGAGAAGGTTTAACTCAAGGATTAGCTTAGTCTCGGACTAAAGTTAGCCCGGGTTTATTTAACCTTTGTTTACAATTTATTTTTGTGTCAAACTATTATTCTCAATAAATGAATTAATCGATGTTGTTAATAAAATGTGTTCCTATTAAGTAAGATACGATAAGATCTATCATAAAACATACTTTTTATTTGTTTTAATCAATTCAGTGTTTGACTAAAGTCGTGGACTAGTTAACCCGTAGGTTAAATAAACGCGGGCTAACTTTAGTCCGAGACTAAGTTAATCCTTGTGTTAAACCTTATCTCAGTCAAATGGTAGTTTGAAGTGGAAAGTTCTGGTGTAATTGTTGTTAGTGGTTTACTTTATGTTTGTGGGGTGCTGAACACGAATCTGAAGTTATCCAACAAAATTTCCCACGGCAAATATGAGAAATCATCGAAAAACTACTTAAAAAATNAAAATTGTGTAAACCTAGGTTAATTAATTTTAAATAACGTGTATTTAATTTTCAAAAAAAGTTTTTAAATAATGCTGTATTAAATAAATTTATGATTCATTCTTTATTTAATCCAAAACTTAAACCTGCCCCCTACCAGGTTTAAGTTTTGGATTAAATTTAACACCTAACTCAGGATTTAGTCGAGAACTTTAGTCCTAGTTTAAATTTTAGTCTAGAACTAGCTTAAACCTCGTCTTTTAAACCCAAATATCTTAGTCCAGTGCTAAATATGGAGTTTAACCTCGCGTTAATCCTTGTCTCTGAAGCCGGTCTAGGTTAAGTGCTTAGTCCTAGATTAAAACAGATTTAAACCTCGTCTTAGAAATCGGATTAGCTTAGTCCAGGACTAAATCACTGATTTAGTCCTGGACTAGCGTTAAAACTCCTTTCTGAAACCGACCCTTAGTATTTTTGGACATTCAATTTTTTTCGTTAAGGTCGACCACATCCTTCACCATGGCCTGAAAATAGACCATGAAAAAAAAATCCATTGAATAAAAGTACTTAATCAAATACAAATACAAGAAAAAGGGATGGGGAAGGGGTAAAATGACGCCAAAGGTCATGTTCAAGGACGTGGTGTAGGCTATGGCCAAGGCCACTGTTGAAGGGAATAATTTGGTTATTTCGAAATCCTGAATACAAATTAGAGTTTCCCATTGGAAAAACAATTTTGACCTTGGAATGACCTTAAAGGTCATGCTCAAGGACATGGTCAAGGTCACATTTTACGTAAAATGCCTGCTCTTTTCAAATCTGCAATAAAAAAATGGGGGTTCCCATTTAAAATAACAAAGTTGACCCTTAAATGACCCTAAAGGGCAAGGTTAAGGTCAAATCCAAGGTCACCACTGAATAGCTAAGAAAAAATCCTGAAAATTTTGTATTTAACCTTCTTCCAAAAAGTGCATTTCTGACGAGTTATTCAGGGGTTTCCATACTTTATATAAAGTAGTTGGACTGAATTTATGTAACGCTAAAGGAGCGGCAGAGGGCGTCGGACCTCCTGGGCCTGGTAGTGGGGAGTCTTCCGAAGAGACCGATATTTTTCCAGTCGCTTATCTAAGAAGAGTGAAACTCAGGAGTTCTTCTTCGTCACTATCCTGTTAGAGAATATTAGTAGTTTTTCTCTTATTGGATCGTGACGACACTTCTTAACTGAGGTTCAGGGAAATCGACGTGCTCCCCACCGCACGCCCTTCAAACGATTGGAAAAAGATCGGTCTCTTCGGAAGGCTCCCAACTACCACGCCCAGGTGGTCCGACTGTCCTCCGCCGCTCCGTTCGCGCTGCAGAAATTCTGCCCGACTACTTTTTGATCCTACCCTTTATATACATAAAATTACTCACACTCCATATGCAACCATGAACTGATACTCCTGCACGAGAAATTGAAATTGGGGCCACACACTGGATGATAGAACTATTGATACTATCAATATAGACTGGATAAAAGCATAAAAAAAATATTTAAATGAGTTCAATAATTATAATTACTAGGTAATAAGTTCAATTATGTAATCTTCGTTCTTATTATACTTACAAGTGGAATAAATAAAGTCCATCTTGTAAATGTTAAGATTCCGTGAGATATGATGTTGAAAATAATCGCTAGTGTCAAGCACGTCAGATTTTGACCATATCTGTCCAAGATATAAGCGAAAGGAGGAATGAGAATAAAGGATATTAGCATTACCAAACCGGTCACTTGATTCGCATTGGCCATTACCATAGTAAAATTCTCCTCGAAATATTCTCTATAACATAAAAGATAAATGCATATTATCATTAACAAAATCATCTATGGCATATTCTAATGGGATGAAATGGATCGGATTATCATCGACACACCATAAAAATAATGCAAGACAAGACTGCAACTGACGCTATAAACATTTATTCAGACTCTCGCACTATGCATCTTAACTCAAACATGTAAAAATTGCCTAAATTTTATAAAACCACTACATTACCACATGTTAGAAGCAATAAAGATGACATACATTTGATTGATTTGTTACACATGAAGTGAGAAACTGTCCATTAACAGTACTCAGGGTATTACGCACACATGAGGCCACTGTATTACGGTCACGAGGCCACTGTCCTTTTAGGCGTTGAGGAGGGTTACCAGTCATAAATGGCGATGTTAGTTGTGGATTAAAGGGTTAGGATGATGGGAAATCGAGTCATGGAATGATTTGTATCGGGAGGTGGGAGGTGGCTAGGTCGCGTAAAAAGGGAATTTTGAGGTCATTATGAAGGGTAAAGTTGGAGACATGGAAAGGAGCGTTAGATATTCTTCTAAGGATTTTGGAATGAAGGGATTGGATGCGGTAGGAGTTGGAACGCTTGGTGCATCCCCAGAGTTCAATACCATACGATCAAGTGGGTTCAATTATGGTAAACTGGTGAAATACTTTAAAATTATGGTGTGAAATACTACGGAAAAAGGGGAATTTTTAAGACTTCAAATTGAATTGATTACAATTGGTCAGATAACCAGGTGACCAATTTTTAAGAGCTATTCCGTACCTTTTAAGTTCCTATCACTCGTTTAACAATTTTTTTTTTTTAATTTATTTTGTTTTAAATCTAAAACATTGCATTCATCTCAATCGTGCGTTTACTTATTTTTTTAGGAAGCGTTTAAAATTCAAGAAGTAGACATAATTTACAAAAAGAAAGATCCTACATTTTTATATAGCAGATAGAAAGGGGGTAGTGGCATACCGAGGTGGTTTCTAAGCCCCACAATAAAAATATTATTTAAAATTATTACGGGAAGCAACATTTGATGGATCTGATGATGATCAAAGTGACAGAACAGTCAGTAGTATACCGACTGTGATGAGGGACGAGGCATTGGGGTACAATATGGGGGTGAGGGTTTGCATGATAGTCGCCATTCAGATAATCTAAAATATACAATAGTAATCTGCCTAAGCCATATAATTTTATGAATCCTGAATCACTATTTAGTAGTGAATTAGAATGAAATTATTAAGGTACGGCTTAACGGGTACAGAAAGTATAAAATTGTTATCTCTACAATTCGCAGAGAACATTCCTAACTTTAACGATCGCTGTTTAAAACTTCTAACTTTAGACATTCTTCGAATATATAAATAACAATTTGTAACGTTAGCCTGCACTATTTCAAATGTATAACATTTGCAATCATATTATTTTAACAGTGGTCCCTTTTAAAAGGATATTTTTTATAGAGCAATAAATCAATTACAAAAAAAGTAAAATGTAAAAGCTATCATCACTAATACTTACTCTGACATGTCTATAAAACTAAATATACTAGCAAAATAGAAGAACATGGTGCCAAAGAAAAACCAGAAGATTGCCGGTAGTCTAAAGTAGTCTTTCCAGATTAAGTTCTTATCTATTTCAGCGATTCGCCGCCCGTCGTTCAGTCTTTCCTTCTTTGTACCGAACATATAAGCCAAAACTATACTCGATACGATCATAAGAGTGCTGAGGAATGTTGTTTCTATAACATTGAAAACGATTCCGACAATATTAAATACACAAATTAAATTTGATTTAATTAATTATGATCAGTAGCTTAATTTTTATCTTAACTTTCATTTATTTTTTACAACACATTAGCAATTAAAACCGTGTTTGCACACTGCAATAAGCTACAAAATGTGTGTGAGTGAGAGACACAAAGGAATGTGCTTCACAAGCGTGTAATTTAGGAACAGTTCCAACATCAGATAATATGTCATCAAGATGTTGGCTCGGCATTACGCCATATCCTGTATCATTTAGTCGCGTCCAAGGAGATCAGATATAGGGCTTATCTGGGACGAGCGTGCTCTCATACTTCCATACTTGCTTGGCTAGCAAAACTCATCAGCAATGCTATACCGTGTTTGCATACTGCAGTAAGCTTGATCACACTGCAATGGTCTTCTTGATCTGGTATAGATCCAGAGTTGGGTGGGCATCGTCGGACGTGATGAGTCGGACGCGACAATATGATACAGGACATGGCGTAATGGCGAGCCAACATCTTATTGACGTAATGTCTGATATTGTAACAGTTCCTATCCTACATCCCTGTTTGCATGGCACATTTTTAGCAAGACCTTAAAACCCCCGTTTAACCATTTATCTTTTTCCAATTTTATTTAATTTTTTTTTAAATTTTTAAGTCTACTATTAGGTGTGAAAAGTGCTCCCTCCCCTCTATCTCGGTTATGTAAATTTAAAAAAATCTGAAAAAAAATTCCTTAACATTATTTGACTAAAAGTAGATACTACTTTTTGGAAATTTTTTAATTACTTTTTTTTTAATAATTATGTTCTTTTTAATGTATTTATATGTTTTTAGACCGGTTCAGTGGCAAAAAATTCTTTATCAGAAGTTTTTTTTTATGTGTTTTGAGAATATCAGACTATTTATAGAATATAGGATAGTTCAAAGTAGGCTTTTTAGCATTTTAAAAAACATTATCAATAGGGTACTACTTAAACAATACAGTGTGGCCTACGGACCCCCGCTGTGTGCCGACCAGCACACACTTAAACTGATAATTAGATTTATGAAAGTTAGTTTTTGTTCTCATGAAAAAATTAAGTCTGATAGACATAGCTTCGTTATTAGGGGTTTTTTTTAGATACCTATCAAAACCCTTATGCCGAGGGTAATGTGTCCGTCCGTCCGTCGCTCTTTGGTTCATAGGGCCAAAAACCGTTTAAGCGAAAGTGCTGAAATTTGAAACCAACTTTTTTACCACACCACAGGAAAAATATACAGAAGTTAAAAATTAAATAAGCGCATGCGCAATTCGCAAAAATTTGGTAAACTCAAAAATTTATATGTATGTATTTTATTTTTTTTAATTTTTAAGTGGGGTATTATTAAATGACAGTTGTTGAAAAGTAGGACGCATATATATACAGGGTGGGCCAAAAAAAACCGCACTTATTTAAACACTTATTGCTCAGCTTCTGTAGTAGATAGAGATATAGGGTTTTCGGGGTCTGAAAACTACATTCCTTCTTTAAAAGTCATATCTATAACTTTAAAAACGATTGGGTGAAAGCCACGCAATGACGGTTTGAAATAGGGTCTTAAGAAAAGTCGTCCGGGTAGTGATCTTGTCTGATATTATAGTTTTGATAGAACTAGTGATGCGGTGCATAAAGAACTCGCGTAGAAATGTGGTATTATATCAGCCGGAATTAAGTTCTCAATAATGATATCAGGACAATATTCTAGTGAATACCTGGCATTCTTATTCAACCTGAAGAAAGCATTAAAATTATTTTGTCTATATTTTTATTTAATAATATTATCGCGAGCTCGCTGCGCTCGCCTGTTGATTCGGCATTTGCAGTAAATATTTATTAANCACAATTTTGCCAGATATTAAAGATTAAATGCTAAATTGCACGTTTATGCAAGATGTTACCCCGCCCCATCACTCCTTGCAAACAATTCAATACTTGCCAGAGAATTGTCCAGACTTGCAGACAGGCAAAACTGTGCTTAACCCATCTTGAATGTTTGTTTTAACACTGAAAGACTTCTCCCACTTACCCCAGAAAACCTCATATCTCTATCTACTACAGAAGCTGAGCTATAAGTGTTAAAAAAAGTGCGGTTTTTTTTGGCCCACCCTGTATATGCTTTTTTAAATTTTAAACAGCTAGTCATAAAATTTCGAAATAATTATGGAGCAATGGTATTTTCGGGAGTTCATTCCCAGTTTTTAAATCTGATATTTTTGACTGCCTGAGGTAATGCCAAGTATTTATTTGACACGTTGTGATTTCGAATTTGGTTCTTGCAAGTGACCAAACCAAATATGTAATATAAGACAAATTATACATTTTCTTTCAACCCTATAGAACAGTCCACTATCTTTCTTATTTTATTATTATACCAAGAAGTGGCCACGTCAAGCTCAAAGCTCCATGGCGCGAACACTGCCCATGCCCATAATTTAATCTATCATGCTTTAATCTTCTTGTCCACACCCAAGTATTGAATTCATGACCTCGATGGATTGGCTTCTAAACCTATACCATGAACCTATTGACCATGAAGTAAACCCAGTAATACACGGCTAACCAGATCCCTTAACCGATCCAATTATTGTACTGGCTAAATATAAGGTTTACTTACTTATAAACTTACTAACCTGTACATAGGACGATAGACAAAGATTCAGTTCGATCTTCATAATCCTCTACGAACATGAGCACATTGACAGATACGAAGTATTCTGCTGCTGTACCTAACCAGAGAATACTTGCAAGTATTGAGTACACCAGGTTGAGAAATTTTCCTTGACTGAACCAGTAGATAATATGCATGTTCGTACACAGAATTATTGGGTTCATTCCACACCTGAAATTAATATTTTAGCTAGGTTAGAATTAGTCAAGAGAGTTCTACGGAATGTCAACCAAATACTATTATCTGATAGACAAGTAAAAAACATTAAGGGTACTATGTAGCCAAGTGTAGAGAGCGCATGCTTTTAATCAGGTAAGTAAAGCATCATCGGGCGTGGTCAGTTGTAGGACGGGTGTCCATTTGACCTTGAAGCTCTGGGTTCAATTCCTGGACCGGACCCCCGCTCAATGTTTACCTGGCACTGTTTAAATAAATGGTTAGGTGCTCGAAAATGTAGCACCACTAGCCATCGGCCTGAAAATCATGGTTAACACTCTTGGTTATAATAAAACCAGGAGGGGAGTCATAGTTAACGACCATAATAAATTCACACTCGTGTGAAGATTTCGGTCAAAAAATGTCATTGGACCAAAGTTGTAGATCTTTTCAAATCAGTTACCGCTTGTGCTATCCGTTTTCCAAAACGACTTAAGTCCCCAATACAGCATAAAAATCAAGTCGGACATTTTTATTTTTTTAAGTGGGGAATGAGGGGGATAAATGAACTTAGTATAATTATTTTGGTTCACATAATGGACGTTTCGCGTCGAATGACCCAAACCACAAGTTTCTAGCTCTTCTGGATGCGGGTAAACATTAATATCAGTCAGTGAGTCATTTAGCCATGCGGCTTTATAGTACAAAGACCAGTGCGCAGATGGTTGAAATTAGGTGCTATCTGCAGCCTATTTTCGACAAACCATAAAAATCAGATTATTTTTAAAGGCATACCCGTAAATAAATGTATGTTTGTGAGCATTTGGAAGATAAACAAAGAAACACAGAAGGTTGAAGCTTATATGGGACCAACAATGGGCTGATTATAACCTAATAACTAAATTTCATTTAATTTGACAAGCAGTTTTTAAGATATGGCAGTTCGCAAAAATTGATCGACAGACTGACGTGTACAAAGTTGTTTTTAGCAGAATGCATACTCAGTACTAATGCAATATAAAACCAGATATTGTAAATGAGATTGAGGCAGAAAGATTTTGATGGCTGGGCCATAATCAACGAATGCAAATGGCAAGTTGCCCCGAAGGGTTTCTAAAGACTGCCAGGATAAAGCAGATGAAGTCTTCAGGAGTAAGTAAGAAATTATGAGCAGGTTTCTAAGTAGGTACGTTTTAGTGTGTACAATCTAGATAATGTTCCTAATTTGTTTAATATTTTCTTTCGTAAACGCCAGTAAATGACCAAAACAACACAATATTACTATCTTTTTGTTTTATTATTTAGTGTTTTATCTTTACTCGATTATTTTTCGAGACTACATCTATCATTTAGTCCTTCAGTAACGAAACCATTTTAATCATTCTGAAGATCGAAATTATTATTGTGCCTGAATTCAAAAAATCCTTGACAGAAATCTGTTTCAGATATCAGGGAAGATTTTTTTTACTCGCGTCTTCTAAACAAAGTATCTTAAATCCTAACCAATATTAATGAATGTTAGATATTATGTCATAATTGACCGAGCGAATTGAGGCCTATGTTTCAACTCAGGCTCGACTCTTTGAGTGTGTTTCTTACGCTGACACGCAAAATACACGTATTTTAATTTTATTCAAATTTGGCATGGGTGTTCCTTGATCGCATAAAAATCGATGTAAATGTTTTATTGTTTTATAATTCTTTTATTATTTGATATTAAAATATTTTTTTTTTTAATTTAAAATTAGGATGGATGATTTAATCATTAAAATATAGATTTTTTCTTTTCTTTTAAAGTGAGGTCAACTATTTACAGAACATCTTTAGCGCATCATTCGATCGTATTTGGAACTGTTAATTAAAATAGATAATTATTTACAAAACGTCTATAAGATTAGAGTTGGCACAATCAAAAGGCGGGAAAATTTTGAGGGAAACGATTTTATTGGTCCCCCATGTTGAATGCAATTTCAGAAAAAAAATGATCCACTCTACCCCTGTTCCACAAAAAAAATATAACAAGGCAACACCGATTTTCTCTTTTTATAACCCCAAAACTACCTCCACATTTGTTGTTTTCCGCCTTCGATTGTGCCAACTCTAATCTTATAGACTGTAGTGAGTTAAATAAAGTATTTAATTCATACCCCATTATTGTTCTACCAAGAAGAAGCATTGGAAAATTAATAAAGAATCCGGCTACGCAGGAAATAACAGTGCCGGTCAGAACTAAGAAAGTGTAGACAAATGTTGCTTTTCTGATTCCAACGTACCTATTGAACAGAAAAAATACAATTATATCTAAATACCACTCATTAATTCACTTATCACTATGTTTTAAATTGTAAGAGTGTAGTGAGTATGTTCGTATTAAAATCGTGATTAATGTTAATGTAATTTAAAATATCAAGCACATAAAACCGTGTGTTCTTCAGTTTTTTAAACCATTAAACATGTGACTAGTTTTTTTTCTAATCTCCGATCGTAAAAATATTTCTTAGTGAGCACTTATAATTGAAATATTTTTACGTTTCGCTATCCTTATTCAAGATGGTAGGGAGCCAGGGTGACTGAGGTGCTAAAGACACCGCGCAGCTATCACTGAGTCAAGGCAACTCGAGGTCGTGGGTTCGATCCCGTGCCATGATACTCTGAATTGCATCAATGAATCGCGGACGGTGCAGGGCGAGGGACACCATTTATGGATTATCAGCTTTAATTTCAGGCAAGTTTTCGGACGTTTCAAATAGTTCGGATGGCCAATATTGGTTTGGCAACTTCAACCAACAAGGGCCGTACCACCAAAAGTCGGACGATCTTAGTTCAGATGCTGGATTATTTTCCGATTTTACGTGGCACTAATGCTGAACATCTTTTAGATTGAGAATTTGCGATACACGATTCACGATTGGCTACACGAGTTTTTAACCAGCCCAACATAATTGTTGAGTCTGTACAAAGGATATAATACGTGTAAGTGGTTAATGCGGGTGATTGGCTAACATTATTAAACAATTCAGCTAGGAGTTGCGCCCCCACACAGTTTGAGACGAGGAATATATACCAATTTCAACGGGGCAAAACAAGACTTGGAAGCGACCAATCGTGAAGAAATAGTTTCATCTTCATAAGTACAGCGTAAGTATATACAATACAAGCGCCGTAGGCAGCTTCAGAAGCGTCACTGAAGCCGTTCAATTCTACAATTCGAGTGGAGTATTAACCATCTAGAAACTTTCAGAGAATCGAGATCGTGGAGCTGTGTCCAGTACTCAGACCAAGCATTGGACAATTCCTTTTGCTGGGGCTCATCCCAAGATATCTTATATTACCAAATTTTTTGCATAAAAATCTTGGCAACCACAATCACAGGTGAAACTAGACCGAAATAGTAAAAAAGTTTAGCTATTTCCGATAAGATTGACACCGGCGCCCGGGGCCCTAGTGGCCGCGGGGCGCACAACCGGGGGATCGCGAGCTCCTGTCATAGCCCCGACCAGTCCCGGGGGCAAAGGAAGTGGACCTGAAACAAAGACTCCTACCAATCACGGTCGCCAGTCTCTCTTTGACGCGAGAAGAGACAAACTCGCCCTGAAAAGAAAATGAGTCGGCGACGCATCTACCGGCGTCGAGCTCACGGGCCATCTGAAACAAAAGAACAAGACATCACACTACCCCGATCCTAGTGGCCGGAGGTGACAACCCCGCCGGCGGAAATACAAGGACGACTGACAGTGGCCCCCTGTCAGTGGTAGGGCAAAAGCAGGATAGTGTGGAACGACTGTGCGTGACAACCGCACAGTGGCTACAGGGAATAAAGGGGGAAGGTCTGGCAGTGACAGCCTACCAGAGAAAGGACAAATGACCTCCTGTGACAGCCAGAAGGCGGCTAGGAAAAACATCAAGGCTATAGCCTTAGTTCTTTTTTGGGCTAGAAAAAAATGTTTGCCGACCAGNGAATGCAACTTCAGAAAAAAATGCTCTACTCTACCCCTGTTCCACAAAAAAAATATAACATGGCAACACCGATTTTCCCTTTTTATAACCCCAAAACTACCTCCACATTTGTTGTTTCCCGCCTTCGATTGTGCCAACTCTAATCTTATAGACTGTAGTGAGTTAAATAAAGTATTTAATTCATACCCCATTATTGTTCTACCAAGAAGAAGCATTGGAAAATTAATAAAGAATCCGGCTACGCAGGAAATAACAGTGCCGGTCAGAACTAAGAAAGTGAAGACAAATGTTGCTTTTCTGATTCCAACGTATCTATTGCACAGAAAAAATACATTTATATCTAAATACCACTCATTAATTCAATTATCACCATATTTTAAATTGTAAGAGTGAAGTGAGTATGTTCGTATTACAATCGTGATTAATGTTAATGTAATTTAAAATATCAAGTGCATAAAACCGTGTGTTCTTCAGCTTTTTTAAACCATTAAACATGTGACTAGCTTTTTTCTAAACCCCGATCGTAAAAATATTATTACGTTTCGCCATCCTAATTCAAGATGGTGGTCATATGTGCAGAATTTGACATGTGGTAGTTCGCTTTATTATAAGATATATACGAATTTAAACTCAAGTGTACTCAAAATTACAACCTGTCATACTAATTACAATTTTATTGAAATTTTTAAATTAATTTTATATGGTATTTATATTAGTAGTTTGTAGTTTAAGGTTTAGAAGATCCTTCTCTAAACCCTAATGCCGAAGGCGATGTTTCTTTTTTAAAGCTAGATTTACACGATGCCAATTGGCGAGACAATTGTCGGGGACACCTTCTTGTTCTCATGGATTTTGAGACAATCACAGGAAAGTCCAGTTAAAAAACCCATTCACAAGTGGATAAGACTTGTCTTAGCGGTAGAGTTTAGGAAATGGACGATTTTTAGAATTTTCTTTGTTTCTTTGCAAGTTCTATATTGAAAGTTCCTCGAGAGGCCTAAATTTTAGCCTTCACCTCATCCAAACTAAACCCTTTGATATACATTATATCGGCAATCTCCAAGAGTGTCGTTTGGCGGGTGATTTTATTTTTATAAATAACATCATGCATGACCCATCTATGTTCAACATAATTATAGTTTAACAAAATGTTAAATATGTTTCATCGTTCTATTTCAGAGATATTCTAAGCCTAAAAACAGATTTTTATTTTTATTTTTATT
>KZ652193.1:179532-204772 GCA_001010745.2 Gerris buenoi
ATGAAGGCTCCAGGCTGGGCACATCACCTCGGTCTCCCCACCAGGCTCCCCAGAGGTACGGGAGGGAGTAGGCCCGCCCAGTGGCTCCCCTCCAGCGCCACTGGAGGGGGAGACCAGGCCCAGGGTCCTCTACCCCGCGCACCCCAACGAGCCCGCGGCCCCCGGTTCAACTACATCATTCCGGCCGAAACGTAGTATTGGCTCAAAAGGGAAATATGTCCGTTGACAAGATAATTCGTTGAGATATTTTGTCAGGAAGATCGATTTTATTACTGAAGTAAAAATGTGAAAACTTCGCTTTGAGGACTCCAGTGCAGTCCTAAGGTTTTAATGGTTTCCTGATCAAATGAGGTATAGAAACAACCTCACGGTTTTCTTTGGGAATATGTTTGAGAAGTTCGGGAACATTTGAGCACTATTTGCTCAATTGCATGCCAGCACTTCTAAGAAATTCTATGATTTGTGATTGGATAAGCAATTCTTCAACTACGGTGTGACAACCAGTTATCATATCATCGACATAGAAATCGCGTTTTAAAACAGTTGCAGCAGCTGGCAAATCATTGATTTCGTTATTGGCAAGTTTGACGAGACATCGCGTAGCAAGAAACGAAGCAGGAGCTGTGCCATATATCACAGTTGTTAAATAAAACTCCTTTTCGTGTTGTGACTTTTCATCTTTAAAGATCATATTGGATAGGGTTTTTCGCAGCAGGAGAGGCCACACTACAACTTCTTCAAGCAGCACACAACCTGCGACAAGGTGACGAACACAGGGAGGTTATCAAAAATTTGTCGGAGTGGGTCACACATGATTAGAGGCCATTGGAGGTGGTTGGGCGGGAGTACAAGTAATTGGTAGATGGATAGAATAAGGACGACACAAAAAATTAAAATATCAAATTAATATCCAAGCGCTAGAACGGTCCAATCATTTAGTGCTTAGTATCATTATGCGTAAGATATACGAGCAAAATACTTAAGATGGAAATTTCACATTATTATTATTATACCTGTCGAGTAAATATCCATGCACGGCGTCAACAAAAGATGCCCAGTTTATGACAGAACATAAAAGACCGAATTGAAACATATTTAAGTTAAAATCCCTTTGGATTTCCTCTTCAAGAGAGCCAGGTTGATTCGTCAAACTAAATGAAGCTGATAACAAAGAAAAAAAGTTATATATTATTAAGCGCATTTTATTTTTTTTTCACTGATGAATAATACAATATAAAACTGCCGTCTACAATATAAAATGTTCTCTTTTTATAACTTTCAGGCACTTTTTTTACTTTAGCACTCTCCTTAGTTCTAAACAATAGTCTGCCCTACAAAAATCTCAACGGTTTTTGTGTCTGTTTCCCCAAGGCATTGAGACTCCTGGGGAAGTTTTATATTTAATATTCCTTTTTATTAGAGGAATATATTCTACTGTGTATATTTTTCTTTGTCAAAATAACTACTAACTTAAAGGGAAGTCAATTTAACATGAAATGTCTGATGAGTGCGTAATTATTTTAAGTAAAAGTAGCCGTGAGGGACGCACAGATGGTCCTTCCTTGTAGCACCATGGTGCCACGAGGAAGGAGTTACCTTCAAAAAATCAGGTGACCTAAATAAAAGGTTCTGGTGACCGAAGAAAACACATCGATCAAAGACGAGAGCAACAGCTTCACAATAAGGAAGATATGTTGCATTAGTGTGAGTGTTCGGTAAAAAAAAGTAAACCCAATACTTTTGGACACCATGAGTTTTGTGTAAGTGTTAAATAATTTTCACTTAAAACTTTATGAAAATTTACTAAACACTTTCACTCGCACTTGCACTAATCAAATTGTAATTTGGCCTTTATATTGAGTGCCATTTCAAAAGTTTGTTATTGTAGCTTTAGAATAATCTTTTGTGGTTATTTTGAAATACATTTATTACATCCAAATTTTATAGCCTGTCATATATTATAATAGAGTGTTAATGACTTAAACTAAAGGACCATAAAAATATCCATTATAACTAAATTATTGCAGAATCTTTCATAATAAACGTAAGGAATTAAAGAGTAAAGATTTTAATCAGCTTGAACGAACTCATTTTGGAGTTTGTATGAACACTGCGGCTCTGATAAAGAATTTAGTCAAGATTTTAAGAGGGCTAGGACACGTCGCCCTTGAGTATGTGGTGAAAGGGTATTGTGAAAATTTCAAGATAATTTAGGAAACACATGGTACGTATTCGAATGAGTTTGGATCAGTTTAGTTAGTAATCGTACATTTGGGTAAAGTGTGGAGCTTCTCAACTTTATTCTAGCCTTGGAGGCTATAAAGAGCATAGGTTTGTTCCAATCCCCTTATTTGCATCCTCTTTGTAACGTCCTGCGGATCGTTCGGAAATCGTTTATGACTAGTTTTATACGTCTGCATTAACATTATACTGTAAGTTAAGTCATTAACATTAACATTAAGTCATGTCAGGTTGTTAGGACTATAACTCGCAAGGTATTAAAAACATCCAAGGAGACCTAACAGTTAAGGAACCTTTTTGTTGACATGTGTAACAACTGACATAACTGCGCATGTCATACAAACCAGTACTTGGTACTAGTATTGTCAGAGGATCGGTTGGACCATACAGTAAACGGAATCAATGTTCCCAAAGGATTCCTGCGTGGGTTGGAAAAGTTTGAAGAAGGTTACGAAACACTGTCACAGATCTGGTTGGTACGACTTTTATCCATTCCGCATGTCCGTGATGATACCAAGGACTGTACACTGTGATTGGAACAAACCTCACGATTACGCAAATTAGAGTACTTAGGGCCTGCATTGAGATATGTCATAAGTAAAAATGAACTTTTAGATGTAATATTACCTTTTTATACAATTAGTGTTAGTGAGTGGGTGGGCATCGTCGGGCCCCTGATGAGTCGGACGCGACGAAACGATGCAGGACATGGCGTAAGCCGAGCCAACATCTTATTGACGTAATGTCTGGTGTTGGAACAGTTCCTAAATGCCACGCTTGCGTGGCACATCCCTTCGTGTCTCTCACTAACACAAATTTTATACCATATTGCAGTGAGCAAAATGACGGTATTATATTTATCAGATATTACCTTTTTAATAATAGTTCCACACCATTATATTAGGATGCCTAATAAGGTTCAAAAATATTTTTAAAAAACGGATCAAAACTAAATACGTCTAGTTTCATAAAATATTATTATCCATGAGGAGGATGCAGCCACTGCCTAAGAACGGGAGAGGATAGAGGCTTGAGGTCTCCCTCAAGTTGAGGATGTCACATTTTAGTGATAACTACCTCCCCCAGGGGGCAAAATAGCCTTCCTGAAATAGAATATAAGGGAATTACGGATTAATATTATTATTTATTATTATTTTTTTTTATCGTTTGGTTTTGATTTTGTTATCAAATATGAGATGACAAGTTTGTTTTGACACTTGAGTTGATGTATTTAATAAAAATTCAATAGAATTTATTTATAAATGATAGTTGCGAAAATACAATTAGTTACGTGCGCTGATAGATTTGCAACTAAGAACTCAGAGTAGAAGTTCGTAGCATGTACTTGTACTCTTATTGTTTTGATATGTTGTACTAATATAAGACTTATCTAGGAGTAACCTAAGGTAATGATGGTCAAGAACATTATGGTAAACCAGTTGTTAATTTTAAAATTAAATATCATTATCTGATGTGAAATAAGAATTCAATGGATGTTGTTATAATTATTAGAAAAAAAAATGTCAACTTACAAAACATAATGAAGGACAGCAAGATAAATACAATCACTTGTTTTACAGTTGAAGACACCATTTTTTTTTAATTTAATTTTTTTTTATAAATAACTTAATTTAATTGTTAGAAATAAATAATAAAGGAGTTAACTTTTCGCAAATAAAAAATCATACTTATCTTACTAGAATTAAATTATGCATCTATTTATTTTTACTTTTATTATAGTTTAATCAACACCAGCAATAATTGTAATTGTATACGAAATGGTCCATTTTATAGCTGAAAACAGAAACTTCTAAATTCAATTTATGGCACGATAACGAATCCTTCTGATTCAGAAATCTATTTTGGGCATTAGGGAACATTTTTTAGTCTCGTATCAGCCATAAGCTTCTGATTTTGAAAATGTTTAATGTTTTGTCGAAAGAAGCCCATAGATCAGTGGTTCTCAACCTTTTTTGAACGCTGACCGGCAAAAAACGTAAATTTTGTCTGCAGACCAGTTGACAAAAATCCACGGGAATTACGAATATGACCTCCCAATACTTCGTTTTATGACTAAAAATGGTAATCGAATTTCCAAATAAACATTTAACGAACACCTATTAATTCTAAGTAAATTTGTAGCTACAGCAATATAATACCATGTTTGCACACTGCAATAGGCTACACAACTTGTGAGAGACACCAAAGGATGTGCCACGCAAGCGTGACACATAGGAACTGTTCCAACATAAGACATTACGTCATTAAGATGTTGGCTCTGCATTATTGTCCTGCATTGTTTCGTCGCGTCCGACTCATCACGTATGTCTCACGCTTGAGTGGCACATGCCTTGGTGTCTCTCACAAGTTGTGTAGCCTATTAATTTTAACTGTCAGCGCAAATTTAATATTGCCTGAGAATAAATGTGGCCCCACTGGGGATCCAAACAGATACCAATCTCATGTTAACATTCGTCCAACTATAGGACGCGTGAAAGATATGTGGCATACTATTTGGCATATTATTTTCTTTTATAGTTCAAGGTCGATTATTTTTAAAACAAATATAGCCCACCTTATTATCTACAATTAGTTATGGACACAAAAGAGTTAATAAACTTAAATTTAATGCCTATTAAGACAAAGGGATATACTTCCGTTAAATATCTATTAAGACAAAGGGACATACACCCGTTAGATAATTAATAAGGCAAAGGTACATAAGGGGGTGCTTAAATGTTTATTTAGCTTAATTAAAAAATAAAAATTTGATAATAATATTACTATTAATTATTAGTCCATATTAAAAAAAAATACTCGTTAAGGTATAGAATCAATTGTGTAATTCTAAATTTCATGGTTCGACTACATATCGTCCTAGATATATATTTTTATTTCTTGAATTCATATTAAGGATATTTCCTTGTTTAGCATTGTAAATCCACATTAAAACTAAAACAGGAGTTGCACCTGAAACGAAATATGATTTTATTAAAAGCAAAATAAATATGGTTTTTAATTTTCTTAATTAAGTAGAATATACTTTGTTTAAAAAATTAATTTTTTTAGAAATTGACTTTGACAGTTTATAAATCACTTAATGTATTTGTTGAGAAACTTATAAATTTCTTTAAACTCTAATAATAACTAATGTTTCTAATAGAATATATATTTCAAAATGATGTAACACTGTAAACTCATCTGCAATAAGTTCAATCAATTTTAATCAACAAACTAGAAACTGCATTATGACTGTCAAATTTTATTAAATGATTATTATCACACCTTACTTACTATTATCATCACACTTACCTTATCATCACACTTACTTAATAAATATGAAAATGTGATTTACTTACTGACAATCAACCCAAATAGGCAGATCATAAAAACATGGTGACCATATTCATTGATGATTTCACCAGAAACTAATGTACCAAACGCTATTGCACCATTAAGTCCCGTTTGTGCCCTGTAATTTACATTACAAACGTTCATTTAATATTACTTGTCAAGATTTTTAGACAATTCAACGTATTAATGCGTAAGTTTAACTTTATAGCTTTAAGGTATAAACTACTAAATAGCTATAAACTAATGGTCTTTTAACCTCAAAGAAAAACTTTTGGGGTTGATATTACTATATCTAAATGTTCAGTATACAATAGTAACTTATTTATAATGTAAAATACCTAGTATAGCTGTTACGCCTGGCGAGAAATTATGTTTGGTTTATTTTGTTGGTTTTTATTATATTTATATTACTGTAACACAGGTCGGAGAAAAAATGTTTTGACTTGTAAATAAGATGAAGAAAATAAAGAGTTTGAATTGAACCTCGAAAAGAAGTTAATTAATTAGTTTTTCTTAAGTAGTAAAGTAGTAGTTTATATATATATAAAATTACTCACACTCCATATGCAACCATGAACTGAAACTCCTGCACGAGATATTGAAATTGGGGCCACACACTGGATGATAGAACTATTGATACTATGAATATAGACTGGATAAAAGCAGAAACATATGTAAATGAGTTTAATATTCATAATTAATATCCAATAAGTTCAGATGTATACAATCTACGTTCTTATTATACTTACAAGTGGAATAAATAGAGACCATCTAGTAAAGGTTAAGATTCCGTGAGATATCATATTGCAAATAATCGCTAATGTCAAGAAAGTCATATTTTGACCAAATCTGTCCAAGAAATAACCAAACGGAAGAGTGCAGATAAAGGATATTAGCATTACTAAACCGGTCACTTGATTTGCATTGGACATTACCATAGTAAAATTCTCCTCGAAATATTCTCTATAACATAAAAGATGAATGCATTTTATCATTAACAATATCATCTATGGCTTATTCTAATGTGGTAAAATGGATTGGTGATTATCATAGGCGCACCATACAAATAATGCAAGACAAGACTGGAACCGACGCTACAAACATTTATACAGACTATAGCACTATGCATCTAAAATCAAACATAAAAAAAATCACAGAATCACTATTTAGTAGTGAATTAGAATGAAAGTAGTAAGGTACGGCTTAACAGGTACATAAAGTATAGAATTGTTATCTCTACAATTTGCTAAAGAACATTCCTAACTTTAACGATCGCTGTTCAAAACTTTTAATTAACATTCTTCGACGGTATAAATAGTACATTGTAACGTTAGCCAGCACTATTTAAAATATATAACTTAAGCAATCTCATTATTTAAACAGTGGTCCCTTTTAAAAGGCTATTTTTTATAGAGCAATAAATCAATTAAAAATTTAGTAAAATCTAAAACCTATCATCACTAATACTTACTCTGACATGTCTATAAAACTAAATATGCTAGTAAAATAGAAGAACATGGTGCCAAAGAAAAACCAGAAGAGCGCCGGTAGCCTAAAGTAGTCTTTCCAGATTAAGTTCTCATCCATTTGAGCGATTCGCCGCCCGTCGTTCGGTCTTTCCTTCTTCGTACCGAACATAAAAGCCAAAATTATACTTGATATGATCATAAGAGTGCTCAGGAATGTTGTTTCTATAACATTAAAATGATTCCGTCCATATTATATACATAAATTTAGTAAATATTATGTACATAAATTTTATGTATATAATTTATTATGTACATAATTTTTCAGGTAGTTAGTGAAAAATTAGGATATTTTAATTATTATTTTTTGTAATAATAAAGTGTTTTTTGACTTGTAACAAATAATTATACTGACAATTATAGGATATCTATGGAATTTTAAGGAAATATATCAAAATAATTGACAATAGCCACCTAGATTAGAGGAAAATTAACATTGTAAAAACTAAAGGATGAAATAGTAATTTTCTAGTCAGCCTGAAGATAGCCCAAAGAAGGGTCGAAATGTCGCAAAAGTGAGCTTCCACTTTTTCCCTTTAGACCCTACTTACCAATAACAAAATTATACTTGATATGATCATAAGAGTGCTCAGGAGTGTTGTTTTTATAACATTGAAAATGATTCCGTCAATATTAAATACAAAAATTTAATTTGATCTAATTAATTATAATCAGTACAACACATCAGCAATGTAAATCCATGTTTGCACACTACAATAAGCTACACAGTTTGTGTGAGTGAGAGATATCAAGGGATGTGCCTCGCCAGCGTGGCATTTAGGAACTGTTCCAACATCAGATATTACGTCAATAAGATGTTGGCTCGGCATGACGCTAAATTCTGCATGGCTTTGTCGCGTCTAAGATCAGATGCGAGCGTGCTCTCATACCACCATACTTACTTGGCTGGCTAAACACATCAGCAATGCAATAATGTGAACATAAAAAAAAAAACATATGAAAGCTATAAACATGTTACCCAAAAAAAACATGTTTCCCAAGTGTTATATATTTTTGTAATCTGCTCTTCAATACCTTTCATTTGATAACCTAATAAAAAATTTAAAATATATTTTTTCCACGTCACAGAAATTAGCCGCCATTTTGATTCCCGGATCAAAACCGGATCATTGCAAACCAAATTACTATTCTTGTACGCGCCACTTACGTACAAATGAAATAATTGAATCAAATAATAAAAATCATACAACGCTTACCCCGATTGACGGGAAAGTCCAACACGCCGGTACGCAGGTTGGTGGATGCAGGTGGGGGGCCCCCGGTGTCTTCTGTACCTACGTATCGCGGAAACATTCACTTTCGTTTGCAATAAAGTTCAGCCACCGAACTGCTGAGCTACTGAATAAAAGATAATAACTTCACGTAAAACAACAACGCAAAAACGGAAGGTTATAAAAACAGCAGTCTGACCTCTAGAAACCAAGTCCAGAAGCCAACTAAAGCGAGATGGCCGACGAGACTCTAACTCAGTGCCCTATCGACCTTATCTAAATGAAAACAAAACTTTACAAATAATAATTCTTCTCTGCATACAAACTGGCGTAAACATTCTTATTTTTTCTTTTGTCCATCTGTCCGAAGTAGTGGTAAGGGGGTGGGGAGGCCAGGCCTAGCAAATAGACCGCACTCGGGTCCTTTTTGCCAACCCCTGAACTCACATCTATCGAACCACTACAGAATTACCCTCGAATTTTCTTGTTTCAAGAAAATTCGAAGAAAAGGTCACAAGGAGAGAATATCTTGTCACTTTAGTGTGACAAACTCCTCTTCCTTGATTTCTCCCGCTCCTAATACATGAAAACGTAGTCTTCCATATCCTTCACATACTCCCACAAAGTGGAAGGCTGTCTCCTCTTCAAGCCCACACAATAGACATATGGGGTCGTCTTCAATCTTTAATAGTGCCAGATATCTTCTGAGCTGGCAGTGTCTTGTTAAGACTCCAACCATATTTCTATGTTGGGTCTATAGCCTAGTCCCATAACATAAGCCATCTGTTTTTCCCTTTATCTAGATCTGACAGTAGCATTTTTATCAGCCTACAGCCATCCGTTCCTCTCCATGCCCTCCCAGATCCATGCCTTGATGGCTGACCTCGCCTGTCCTCTTCGCTACTGTAATACTCCTGCAGACCAGCATTTGAACCTTACTGAGCCCCTTAGACAAGCTAGACACCTCAGTTCTAGGCCACCAAATTATGGCTCCGTAGTGAATTCTAAGCCTGATAACTGCTGTTTAAAGCCATTTGAGAATCTTTCGGGAAAACCCCCATGTCTTCCCCACTGCTCGTCTGAGTTGCCAGAGGGTGATCGTAGCTTTTTTTATTGCCTTGTCCAAATTTTCCAAAGATTTCCAGGATAACTTGGAGTCGAAGTTTGCTCCTAGGTATTTAACCTCTTTCGCCAATGTAAAGTCCTGACCAAATAGTTTTGGAGCCTAGAAATCCACCAGTTTCTTTACTACTTTCACCTCTTTTTAGAGAAGACTATCATCTTAGCTTTGGCTGGGTTGACTGAGAGTCGTACCTCCTTGCACCATTTTTCAATGATTCTGCAGGCTAGTTGTCTCCTCTCACCGCAAGTATTTAGGAACTTGCCTCTGACCATCAGTCCGTAAATTTTGCATATTTTTTTTTTAAAAATATAAGGAGGGGGGGGAACAAAATTTTTTGTATTTTTTAAAAAAATGGCGAGGAAAATTAAACACTATCCACAAGTGTTATATATTTTTGTAATTCACACTTCAATACCTTTCATTTGATACCCCACTAAATATGTAAAAAAAAAAAAAAAAAAAAATCGCGTAACGTAAATTATTCGCCATTTTGAATTTGAACAGCCAATAATTTGGAATTCGCTATATTTTTGAATCGCTATAATTTTAAAAGTAATCTTATATTACTTTATGACATTTATTCATATTAAGTAACAAGAGAGTTCAATAAATCGAAGGTGGCAATAGGTTGTGGGTTCGATTCCTAGGTGTACATTTTATAGCAGTACGTATTATGTGGTTGGAACTCTCTACCACAGGGCCAGCACAATAGGCCTAAAATATGGCCTAACTGCTAGGTTCGAACTAGTAGTTCGTCCTACCCTTCTCGTACTAGTAGTATAGTATAATATACAATTTTACAACCTTTCCATTTAATGGTAAAAAAAAAAATGCATTACTCTGCTGTAATTTAATCTATCATGCTTTAATCTTCTTGTCCACACCAGAGTATTGAATTAATCACCCCGATGGATTGGCTTCTAAACCTATACGAGTACATTGACCATGGAGTAAACCCTGTAACTCACGGCTACCCAGATCCCTTAACCGATCCAATTATCGTACTGGCTAAATATTAGGTACAACTTACTAACCTGTACATAGGACGATAGACAAAGATTCAGTTCGATCTTCATAATCCTCTACGAACATAAGCACATTGACAGATACGAAGTATTCTGCTGCTGTACCTAACCAGAGAATACTTGCAAGTATTGAGTACACCAGGTTGAGAAATCTTCCTTGACTGAACCAGTAGATAATATGCATGTTCGTACACAAAATTATTGGGTTCATTCCACACCTGAAATTAATATTTTAGCTAAGCTTAAGATATTGGCTGAGTAAAGTGCCCTAAAGCTTGTTGCATACTTTTTCCACTAGATTCTCTGACAATCAAATTCCACGGGAGGATACTAAGATCACCGTGTAGGTCTGAGTATTTTTACACGCTTTTAATTAACTTGACTTGTATGTCTATGGCAAATCTTTTAACGTAAATTTGACCGACTTCCCGACTACCTAGAATGCTGAAACTTACACAGATCGTGTATTTCCGATGACAATACAATATTCAGTAATTAGTTTTACTAAATTATTAGTATTAGTCGATAAATCGCCAGATTTCTGAGAAATGTTGACGGTCAAATTCACAATCAATTGTAAACAAACACGACCAGTGACAGCTAAGGGAGGTTATACTTGAATAAAATAATTAATGTTTATATTTATAAAATATAGGTACTTTGTAAATAATATATATAAACAAATTATGTTATAATGATACACACATGTAAACCTTACTCTGAACCTAACGAACATATGGTGCAAATATGAGATCAGTCTGATAAGTGGTTTAAAAGTTTTAAGAACATTAAAAGACGTACGTTTAACTATTATGTAAATAAAGATATACGAAATATTATTTTATTGTATAGTAAACTTTAAATACAATAATAATTATAATAAACCATGGCAAACAGCACGTGGAGTGTATAGGCCTGCCAAATGGCTTACACAAGTTATGAATACGTGTATACTGCATACTTTATTAAATGAAAAATGTTGAGAGATTTAATTTAGTTATCTTTAATTTGCAAATTGTTATGTTTTTTATAAATACTTTCAAAATGTTGATTTAGGAAGGTTTTTAATTTAGATACTCACCCGATATTTAAAATTTAATTTGTAAAGAGAGGGGATGCATATAAAGATTGGATGGTAGAATTTTTTATTTATTTACATGCCACGGTTTTCTGTAGATACAAGTAGACAGAATCACTTTCTACGCATCTAAACAGAGGTGTTCGTAGATAAAATAATTTTTAAGTCTTTTTCAGGTTGATTAAAAATATTTCATGTTTTAAGCGAAATATTATCCTGGTAGTTATATTGAAAACATAGTATGCATGGCTGATATATAAACACAATTCTACGCGAGTTCTTTATGCAGCGCATAACTAGTTTAAAATTAAGGATAATTTAATCATTAAAATCAAGATATGTTATTTATTTAATTAATTAGCTAGTTAAAAAAAGTATTTAATTCATACCCCAATATTGTTCTACCAAGAAGAAGCATTGGAAAATTAATAAAGAACCCGGCTACGCAGGAAATAACAGTTCCGGTCAGAACTAAGAAAGTGTAGACAAATGTTGCTTTTCTGATTCCAACGTACCTATTGAACAGAAAAAAAATACATTTATGTCTAAATACCATTCATTAATTCACTTATCACCATATTTTAAATTGTAAGAGGTTAGTGAGTATTTTCACATTACAATTTTGATTAATGCAATTAAAAATATCAAGCACATGAAAGCGTGTGTTCTTCAGGCGCCAATTGTCGCGGCAACACCGAAATCTGGCAGTGTTGTAACTAGGCCCTGCCCTGTTTATTGTCCTTAACCTATTTCTCTAGACAATAGCGGCCTTTACACTTGGGCGCTTTCCTTCAGGATAGAGCAACAAACGGGAAGGAGGGTGGGAAAGAGTTTCAGTCTAAAGGCGTGGCACAGGAGTGAGGGATTACGCGTGCACAGAGACACACGAATCCACGCGTAAGTCCCCTTAGTCTAATGGTGTCAGCGAGCTTTTCCACAGGCCTGCCTTGTTCATTAAATTTACCCCCACTGTGCCCCCTAAAACTGTTCGTCTGACGACCATCCACGCTCCGAGGATTGCGTGTGGGATTCCTCTTTACAAATGCGGTCTTTCCTTTGCACCATCATGGGGCACGCTTTCGTCTGGGAATTACTTTTCTAGCTACCAAATCTTTCCCACACGATTACTTGCACGGTTTTACTCGCGCGAAGTCCTTCACGATTCCAGCACGCAGGATAGAACGTATGTGTAAAGGCCACTTATAGCTTGCCAGCCCAATGGTCGGAACAATGGGCCGAAAGTGTTTACACGAAGCCACTAATTCCAGTCAAGTCAACTGTCATCTTTCAATTATCTCGTCAATTGGCATCGTGTAAACCAGGCTAAAGAGAAATGTTTTTACTAAAAATAGAATAGAATAAGGATAAGGACGACACAAAAAATTAAAATATTATTAAATTAATATCCAAGTGCCAGAACGCTCCTATTACTTAGTGCTAGTATCATTTTGTATAAGATATACGAGTAATATACTGAAGATGAAAAGTTATTATCATACCTGTCGAGTAAATATCCATGCACGGCGTCAACAAAAGATGCCCAGTTTATGACAGAACATAAAAGACCGAATTGAAACATATTTATGTTGAAATCTCTTTGGATTTCCTCTTCAAGAGAGCCAGGTTGATTCGTCAAACTAAATGAAGCTGATAACAAAAAAAAGTTATATTATTAAGCGCAATTTATTATTATTATTTTTTTTTTCACTGATGTATAATATATATTTGTAAAACTTTCAGGGACTGGTACCAACGTCAGCCCCTCTTTCGGATTAGAAAAAGGTTATGGTCGAAGTGTGCCAGCCTCTTAGTCTAAAGTGTCTGAAGGGATAGGTCAGGTAAGCCCGGGTTATACCTCTTGCACCCCGTCTAAACCCAAAGAACTTTGTAGTTTCTTCTTTTTTTTATTTGGAATATTCACAAATTAACACAATTTAGTGTATCTTCTGACTCAATTTAGATTATGTTCTTACGAGAACATTCTACAGATTCTTCTATGCATTGAGATTTTCTAATGATCGCCGTAACTTCAAATCTCTTCTTATTTAGTACATACCAATATTGACAACGATTAGTCCTTTAGATTTGAGGATCCGTGTCCGAGGTAGGTGGACTACCTAGAGTACCAAGGTCGAGAGATAGGATTTTTTTTTTTTTTTTTTTTTTTTCCGGGGGGCTTTTACACCCGAAGATGCAGGCCTCTTAGGTGGGCCCATTCATCAAACCCGGGTTAAGGACCGAAATCTTCAGACTTGTGTGAAGATGTGGTCGGTAACCATGACTCCCCTCCCGGTTGTATTACAACCAGGAGTGTCATCATCATGGTTTCCAGGCTAACTCTGAATAAACCTGGTGGCGCCACTCTTTCGAGAAGCTTCCCATTTATTTAAACAATGCTGGGTTGACATTGAGCGGACCATACAGTAAACGGAATCAAGGTTCACAAAGGATCCCAGCGTGGATTGGAAAAGTTTGGAGAAGGGTACGAAGCACTGTCACAGATCAGGTTGGAACAACTTTTATCCATTGCGCACGCCTGTGACGATACGGTTGTATGTCCTGAATAAATTTCTTTGGCGTCAAAGGTTCTACATCGGGTTTGTCGTCGGGTACGGTCAACGGTCTCGAATTTAACATATTTTCACAATCTGCCAAAACCGTGTATATTTCTTCGTAAATTAGTGAAGCCCTACCTAAATTCTTTCTTAATAATAATTTGATATTTGACTAAAGAGTTACATGTTAGCGTTAGAGAGGTTTAGTTTCAAATAATAATATTATCCATCAGGAGGATGTAGCCTCTGTCTAAGAATGGCAGAGGATAGAGGTTTGAGGTCTCCCTCAAGTCGGGAATATCACGTTTTAGTGATTATTACGGATTGGTTTTGATTTTATAACCAAATATGAGATGAAAAATTTGTTTTGACACATTGAGTTGATGTATTTAATCAAAATTCAGTAGAATTTGTTTATAAATGATAGTTGTGTAAATATAATTTGTCACGTGTGCTCATAGATTTTCAAGTAAGAACTCAGAGTAGAAGTTCGTAGCATGTAGCATGTACTCTTATTGTTTTGATTTGTTGTACTCATATAAGACTTATCTAGGTGTAACCAAAGGTAATGAAGGTCAAGAAAATTATCGCAAACCAGTTGTGAAATTTAAAATTAAATATAATATCTTATGTATAATAAGAAGTCAATGGATGTTTATATAATTAATAGTAAAAAATGTCAACTTACAAAACATAATGAAGGCCAGCAAGATGAATACAATCACTTGTTTTACGGTTGAAGACACCATTTTTTTAATTTAATTTTTTTTTATATATAAGTAATTAAATTTAATTGTAAGAAATAATAAAGAAGTCTATTTTACTCATATAAAAAATCATACTTATCTTACTAGAATTAAATTATGGAGCTATTAATTTTTACTTTATTATATTGTGATCAACACTAGCAATTATTGTAATTATATAAGTAATGGTCCATTTCACAGCTGTAAACACAAACTTCTAAATACAAATTAAGAACGATAAAGAATCGTTCTGATTCAGAAATTTATTTTGGACATTTGGATACAATATTTTAGTCTTGTGTCAGCCATAATCGTCTGATTTTGAACATTTTGATGCTTTATCGAAAGTAGCCCACAGATGATCCTACATTAATTTTAATCAACGCACGGAAATTTGGCAGATTATTTTATTTTATATTAAAGTTCGAAAATTTTTAAGACAAATGAATCCATTTTATATAAAATAAGTTATGTACTTCTTTAGATTGTTACTCCACTGAGTGTTATTAGAATATAAATGAATTAACTAAATAGCGATTAAGTCAAAGTGATGTTCAGTCTAATGTACTTTGAGACCAAGGAATATCACACTTATATTTTAATAAGGGGAGTAATAATCTAAAGAAGTGGCTAAAATTAATTATGGACACAAAAGAGTTAATAAAAATATGTATAAGTTCCGTTGTCTAAATATCTATTAAAAAAGGGATATGGTTAAAAATGTTTATTCATCTAGCATTAAAGTAATTCAAAACTAAACATGTATGCATGTAAATAAGTTTTACAAAAACTTAATTTGAATAATACAATTTATTATTAACAGAAATTAGATAACAATATTACTAGTCAAAATTAAAAAAAAAAATATTCTTTAAGGTAGAATCAATCAACTACACTTCGTCCTAGATATATATTTTTATTCCTTGAATTCATATTAAGGATCATTCCTTGTTTACCATGGTAAATCCACATCAAAATTAAAACAGGAGTTGCGCCTGAAATAAAATATGATTTGGTTCAAGGCAAGTGCATATAAAACTTGATATTTTAAGTCATTAAATCCCCAGTTACTCAGTGTACAACATACGCTATTGCAAATATATTATATTATATACTTATCCGATAAAGCAATTATACTAGATGATGGGGACAAAAATAAAATTAAGTTAAGTGTAAAGGGGTGTCTAGAATATAATATAATAGAAAAGCAAAGCAGACCTTAAGGCGCGTCGCGCGTCCACACTATGCCGAATGAGACCGATCGGCCTGTGCCGGTAGGCACGTTCGGGTCGGCATGACGTCCCCATTACTTTACGCCCCGATCGGTGCCGAACCATCTCACGAATACTCACGGCAGTAGAAAATAGTCGGCGAACGTCACTATATGAAAAATATCTGCCGACTGAGGCTGATCGGCACGTCCACACTACTTCGGCTTTACCGATCGGCATAGTGTGGACCCGCCTTTAGACTGATTTGCCTCGATATTTCTGTCTAGTGGTGCTTTCCATTACCAAGAATCTATCAGACTGCCTTAGCATAGAGTAACACGGAGATCTCGGTCTCCAGGTTTACATACCTTAAAACAATATCACAAATACTAATTAATATATCCAACATATGACCATGTTCTGTTTATTCACTCACAAAATCCCCGTTAAATTTCCATAAATTTAATGCTGTATATTGTTTTTCGTAATTAAGTAGAATATACACATGATTTTTTATAATACATTTTTTTATTTGAAATTGACTATGAAAGTCAACTATGTACATAAAACTATTAAGGTGAAACTTGTGTATTTTATTAAACTCTATAAATGCGTATAATAAATTTATTTCAAACTGTAATATTTTATAATAGTATTTAAATAAGTCTAATATGTAGTCATTAATTAAGGGCAACTTATCATATTATCATACTTACTTAAAATTAAAATATTATTTACTTACTGACAATGAGGCCAAATAGGCTGATCATAAAAACGTGGTGACCATATCTATCTATGATAATGCCAGAAACTAATGTACCAACTGCTATTGCACCATTAAGTCCCGTTTGTGCCCTGTAATAACAATTACAAAACTGCATTTAATTTCACTTATCCAAGGTATGTTTCAGTTTATCCAAGGTATAAAAGTGTAAGTTCAACTTCTTGGCTTTAATGAATAATAAACCAGTAATACTAATAAACTAACTCGTATTTTAACCTTAAAAGAAGAATTCATTGATATTACTACAGGCCTAAATTCTTGAATATAACAGGATTTTTGAATTGATTTTCTACCTTTTAACTACCCAGTAAAGCTTGGTATAGTCGAGGACTCTAAATGATCCCAAATAACCTAACTAGTTAATTATTGAGAATATATATATTATATGCATATAAATTTACTCACACTCCATATGCAACCATGAACTGATACTCCTTTACGAGATATTGAAATTGTGGCCACACACTCGATGACAGAACTATTGATAATATCAATATAGACTGGTTAAAAGCAGAAAAAAATATTTATATGAGTTCAATAATCATAAATTATAATCATTAAGTTCAATTATATAATACACTAAAATTAATTTGATATGGACTTGTAGAATATAATTATAGGTGTAAGATTTATTAGAATGAAAGTCCATTTGGAGTTATAAATATATCTTTCAGAGCTTTCACCCAGAGAACCTAAGCTTCATCAGTGATTTACAATATAAAAATTAAAATGTGATGGAGTGCATAAATTACAAGAAGATTATATAAACATTTAAATTTTGTTAAAAATAGTAGTAATAATGTAACATTAACACTTTTAATAATAAAAACAATTTGTGGATGCCTGTAATTTCGAAATAATAAAGACTACGTACTCCTTAACACCTTTACAACTACCACCCTAACCTCCAAATTATCATAGAATGCGAAGAAAACAAATCTGTCACTGCATTCCGTTCAGACTTAAAAAAATCGTGTTTTTTTACGAAAATCTTTGAAAATACTTTATTATGTTGTAAAAAGACAAAACTGCATTTAAACCCAACTGGGTCTAGATAAAATAAAATAATAAATAAATACAAAACAAAACATTGAATTTACAGTTCACTTGCTGTCACATGGCTCCCTCGAAATTTCTGGTACAAATTTTGTTGTTGGAAAGGCTCCTTGAGGGGGTCGGACCTGATAAATCATTCGTTGAGCAGATTCTAATACCAAGAGTTTATGAATTGGGCGCTCCAAAGTTTTTCCATTAGCTTTAATCACCTTGACTTTTCTCACCAATGCATCCTTAGTTGTCATGACCTGCAGAAATATCATAAGTGGCCAAACGTTTTGATGACTTTGTTCTTCTTCACTGATGATGATGTCACCCACTTTAACGTTTCTCTTATCACCAGCCCACTTACTTCTCCTTTGTAGACAAAGTATACATTTTTTTCTCCATCTACTCCAAAACGTGCCTGCAAGATGTTGAACCCGTCTCCATATTCTCTTTGGATATTTATAATCTCTTTTAAATCTTTTCTTCAACTGTGTTAGTCGTTTTAAGACTAAATATATATTCTTCGGCAACTTTGAATTGTCTTCGATAACTAGTATGGGTAATTCATAGTGTTTATCAGGTCTATGTGACGTATTCTTTTCAAGTATATTATTATAACGTTGGACTTCTATCGATAAACATATCTTGGAACCTTTTTGTTCTTCTGGGAAATGAATTGGATTAATTACCTCTTTAGCAATAACCGAAATATCATTCTCCCTAGATTTAGTTTGAAATGATGCACTATGTAGATTCGACTGAAGCTAGTTCTTTGGGTCCTATGAAACCCCACCCTAAGGATGTTTTTTATTGCATAAGCCTGGTTCCCCTCGCACCTTATTACTTCTACTCGAAACAGTGCTTGAGGACAATTGTTGATGAGCACACCTATTTCCAAATCTCTTTGAGCACACCTATTTCCACTGAGCACCACACAGCAATTCCAATGAGCACACCTATTTCCAGATCTCTTTGTAGAGGATATAACTTATTTGTAATTGGAGGAAGGTGTTTTATTCCTTTTGCTGCTTCGCTTGAAGGTAAATCATCATGGCTAGCTGGTATTTCCTTACGCGTAAATGTCTTAGTTGGTGGATCGAATTAGATTTTAGAGTCCAAACTCTTTATTACAATGAACTTTACCTTGTAACAGTTAATCAGGTTCTTCTTAGACATTGTTCTTAGTTTCAATTGCGTGGGAGTACAAGCTGGGTTTAATTTTATTCTTAGTGATTCCTTTAAAAAACAGGAATCACTCCCATCATCTAGGATAGCGTATGTTGCTACTACATTGTTAGGATTACTCTTACAGTTCACCTGTACTGGTAAAATTAGCGATTTTGTAGAGCCTTCCTGCAGTACACTTTACATTTGCAGACTGCTGATCAGGTGTTACTGTACTTTCTTTGACATTTATACCATTCCTCTTCTTAGCGTTGTTGGCAGATGTCACCTTATTATTTACTGAACAATTGTCTATATGTAAACACGTTGGATGTATACGGTTACAACCTGAGACCTTACATGTCAGGCGCTGTTTGCATTCCTTACATGTATGAGACGAAGATGCCAAACAACCAAAACAGATAGATTTTTGTCTTAAGAAATTTAGCCTATCTTCTAAAGTAATGAAATGATAAACGCAACACAGTTCACCTTAATTCAACACAATAGAAAGGCTTTAATTAACTAAGAACTTTACATTATAAACGTTAAATGTGCATATAGAAAATATAACAATTCGCTGTCAATTTGTGTCATTTTTACTAAACAGTGTCGCCATCAAGTAAGTTTCATAAAACCTTCACACCTTAAAAAATAACAATTCAATTTATTGCTGTAAACACAGGTTTTAAATATATCCATCGGTGTGACTTTCTCTTTAGGCTTGTTCTCTGTACTTACAGAAAAGCTATTAATTTGGCTTTAATAACTTTTGATTATAAAATTTTGAGATTTATTTAACTGTCCTGAAATATTAAGAATAAACAGGAATTACAAAACCAAACATTGAATTGACAGTTCACTGGCTGTCACAAAATCTCTTCCTTTCCTTTTTTAAGATGAAATAATAAAAAGCTAGCAAATAAACTCTACATTAAACCCACTTATTCATGTAGACTTAATTTCTATCCACACCAACATTTTCCAATAAAATAAACTGTGGTGACAATTTTATTAATCAAACCATTACCTATTCTGATAAATAATTTTACAACGAAAAAATTCCATTTATAAATTGTACACTTAAAGGCCCTACACACGAACGACACGACCAAACTCCTCGACAATCCTTGTCGGGGCTGTCTCTACTCACAACCCGACCTGAGCACCCGACTCGACCAAACTCGGAGTTTGGTCGAGTCGGGTTGAGGAGTCGGCCGACAGCGCTATACACGGACCGACCCGTCAGGGATCGAGGGTGGGGGGCTCCCGACGGTTAGGTGGGGAAATCTCTGTTGAAATGTTGTTGAAATCTCTGTCATAATCATTCAAACTCAACAGTATTTACCTATATCATGTTGTTTTATTTATTTATTTAAAATTTTTGTCATTTATGTATTTCAAATCACCGATCATATATGAATTTTTATATTGTAGATCAGTAATAAAGATTAGGCTCCCTATGTGAAAGCTCTGTAATAAATTATTAAAACCACACAACGAACTTTCATTCCAATAAATCTTCTACCTACAATTAAATAATCTACGTTCTTATTATACTTACCAGTGGAATATATAGAATCCATCTAGTAAAGGTTAAGATTCCGTGAGATATCATATTGCAAATAACCGCTAATGTTAAGCAAGTCAGATTGTGACCATATCTGTCCAAGAGATAGCCGAATGGAGGAGTGCAGATAAAGGCTATGAGCACTACTGTACCAGTCACTTCATTTGCACCAGACATTCGCAAACTGTAATTCTCCTCGAAAAATTCTCTATAAAATAAAAATATAAATGCATTAACAAAAACTTCTTGAGCAGCATCAATATCCACACTATACAAAACAAACGACAATACTGCAACCGACGCTACAAACTACTAACACAATGCATTTAAACTTAACACATAACAAATGACTTCTTTATAACACCATAATTAAGCTCACTTAGTTATGGCATTATACTCTAGGGATGCACCAAGCTTTCCAATTTCTTCAATCCAAAATCAGAAGAATAACAAACTCTTCTTTCTATAAAGCTAACCCTTACAAATAAACCCTTTGATTGATACCCCCGGCACACATCTTTCCATGACTTTATTTTCCATTATCGTATTCTAGATTCTCCTCATTAAATTTAAAAGGGTGTACCAGATTGATTTATAATTTTTATTATTAATTTTATATTTTACAAAAATATTAAAAATCAATGATGAATTTGATTATGTATTATTTTTTTTAATTGTTATTATTGGTGGATGTTAACTGCTAAGATACTAGAAATATAAAGCTGAAGTATAAAACTCGTATGTGAGGGGTGCCGCACAAAAAACTCATTTAATCTCACACAAAGAAAACCTAAATAAACAATAAAGTGACGCCTGACATCAAGTCCGCGTTACCAAAAATATTAAAATATATCGACTTAGGTTGGCGACAGGTCTCTTCAGGGTGCCGGTGTTCATCTTGACCATCGCTGATCGTACTGCTCCATCGCCACCTGGGTACACTTCAACTATCACGCCTTTAGGCCAACTTGCTGTCGCAGCCAAAGATCATCGTCATTAAATTCACAGAAAGTGGTTAGGAGTAATCGCTCTCCTCCGGCTCTACTGGGACATGAGTTAAGAGATGGCTGTTCACCATATGTTTGGCTTCTACCAGTTGAGTTAGAAGCACCTCATCCTGACGACTCTCACGTTCAGCGTTGAGCTTAGGGCCACCTTCACACTTTGTACTAGTCGCTCCCAGCTACCTCCCATGTGGGGAGTGGCCGGGGGTAGGAATTTCCATTTGAAGCCACGTATGCTAGCTTCCTGAGACAGCTTTACCTTATCCAGGGCCAGCAGTGCCTCTCTAAGTTCTCGCTCAAAGCCTTTAAGGTTCGTCCTATTATCGGACCATACTTTCAGAAGTGCTCCTCGCCGTCCAATAACCCTTCTCGAGTAGTACATTGCTTAAAGGGCAAGCTAAGTACACCAAAACTGACTTCCTCGCCTCTTCGTGTCCGATAGGGTCATTGGCATGAGAAGACGCTTCTTAATGCCCATATCGCCAAAGCCTTTCACGATGTTCAGCTTCAGCGTAGCTCTTTGTTGGACAGGGTTCTGTGCACTAGGCACCCAGCGCCAAGTTCCGTTGAGCGTCAGCTCTTCAATTTCTGTGACTCTGTGCGCAACAAAAGGTTTAAATCTTCGCGGATCAGACCTTACCCAGCATAGTACGGTGCGTGAATCAGATCAGAAGTGTAACGATGTAATGCTGACACTATGACCTTCAACCACAGCCTTGGCCAACTGACTTCCTAGTAGTGCCGCTTGCAGCTCCAGCCTAGGGATGGTAGTGGGTTTTAAGGGGGCTACTCTTGTCTTCACTGTAACCATAGAAGTAAAGCCTTCGCTTCCACACGTACTGCGGAAATATACAACCACGACAAAAGCGTCGGCGCTCGCATCGCAGAAGGTGTGCAACTGAATCTCCTAAGCCTGTAGCACACAACCATCGTATTATCGCGGAATTTTAACTTCTCGATTTTCTCCAGATCTTTTCACCATTTACGCCTCTCTGCAATGTTCTTTTCCTGTATCTCGTCATCCCATCTAACTCCAGATCTCCAAATATTTTGCATCAGGATCTTCGGGCGGACGGTTATATAGGCTTGAAAACCAAAAGGTCATACACTGACATAATAGCCTTTGTCACATCTCTTTTTGTTGGACATTTGTTCATCTTCATGACTTCGGAATCGCATCTGTAAAAAACGAAGCCTAAATTCGAAGACATCGCTTGCTGGTACAATACAAACCAAGCTCCCTTTCTTCCGGGAGATCTAGAGGACAGCACTGCTCGTCTAATGGTTTCACGCTATCAGTGGCTCCTACATACTCTATCACCTCACGAGAATTACTCAGCCAGCCATGCATAAGGAACGACCCTTCTTTGTGTATATCAGTCACTTGTTTAGTTCGCGCGAATGCCTCCTCTACCGTGTCAACGCTATCGACTGCCGTCGACTGCCTGAGGATAGGTGTCTTGAAATGGCATAGCATTACGATTGCGTACGTCCTGTGCTGAGCAAGGTGAACAGACCGCACCAAACAACATTACTTGCATCACGTATGTACTAGGAGGCTTGCTACGACCCATGCCTCTCCACAGAAAGAGCTGAGATAAAAGATCCTCCTTGAAATATGAAGATACATCTCGGATTTATCAGTGCTGAAGCAATCTTACCTTGACGGAATTTCCATAGAATGCCGATAATCGTGTTTAAGATGTCTGGCTCTTTTAAAAGACAAGTATTTAAACCAACTCCGTTAACCTTAGCATTGGCATCAAAAACTACGCGTATTTTTCCTGGTTTATTCGGGTTGGTTACAGCCAGATGGGGTACCAGACACGTTTTCCTGCTGTCATCGTCTTTTGTACTTCAGGCGTTAACAAACTAGCATATCCCTTACTTATGTAATCATCGATCTTCTTAACATACTGCTGGGAAAACTCTGGATCTTCATACATCTTTCTCTCTAAAACCCGCAAGCGTGTAAATGCGGGGGGTCTATTGTCTGGCAGAGTCACGGTTTCATCCTTCCATAAGAGTCCAGTTTCCCTGCGTGTGAATGATACTTTTCGCGTCACTTGATCCATCAAACCTTTAGCTTACTTGTCATCCCGACTTTCGAGGCTTTCACTGATCTTAACGCCAATATCTTCTACACTGAACGAAGACCTTATCAGTCGGTACAAGCAGTCCCAATCCTCAGACGGTTGAATGAAGAGAACGCGTAGGGACCAACCGAGGCGCGTTCGTGGGGCAACAGAACCGTTCCATGGGCCTTCAATCTCCTCATGGTGGACAAAAAGCTTCCAATTGTCCTGACCTATCATTATCTCAGGTCTACCCCCCCTCCCCCCCCCCGCCTCACCAGCTAATTCCAACCCAGCAAATTGCGGCCATTTTAGAATCATCTCCTTCTTGTACAATCCGTAAGTAGAGATCGGGAAAGGTTCAGATGTTATTTAAACAATATAGGTCAGCACCTGGAGAACGGCCTTGAATTTGTACATCGACAGATAAAGATGGAGTATTACCTGTCGTTCTGCCGTTGAGCCACTGCACGTCTAAGGAGGATGGTGTCCCTTCACATCCTAGTTTTTTCGGACAGAGCTCTGTCGCATACCGTTATAGAGGAGCCGCTGTCAAGCAGAGCATAAGTAGCTTTATGTCCCTTTGGACCAGTTACAACCACTGGTACGACACATAAGAGTACCTGACCTCCTTCTATTGCGACGCTGCAAGTTTGGACACATTTGGTCTCGCTGTCTCTCCTACATGGCTCTGGTGTAACCTCTATGGGCTTATGTAGCAGTGGATGGTATTTTGCTCCACACCCTTCAATGTTACATCGCTGTTTCTTCTTGTTACACTGGGAACCCTGGTGTAACCTGCCCAAACAAACAAAGCATCGCTTGTCCCGAGCGACTCATTCTCTGCGATTAGTAACTTGCACGTTATAACGTTAGGCAGCCCCATTTAACCTATAACGTCAGCCCTCTCTATAGATTAATAGTGATTTCCCTTACGAATTAAATAAAATCTAAAAGCTATTATCACTAATACTTACTCTGACATTTCTATGAAACTAAATATACTAGTAAAATAGAAGAACATGGTGGCATAGAAAAACCAGAAGATCGCCGGTAGCCTAAAGTAGTCTTTCCAGATTAAGTTCTTATCTATTTGAAAGATTCGCCGCCCGTCGTTCAGTCTTTCCTTCTTCGTACCGAACATAAAAGCCAAAACTATACTTGATACGATCATAAGAGTGCTCAGTATTGTTGTTTCTATAACAATGAAAATGATTCTGTAATTATTAAATACAAAAATTTAATTATAATCAATCTTAATTAATTAATGATTATTCGTAGCTTAATTTAACATATAATGTACCTTAACCTAACATATAAATGTTATATAACACTTCTGACTTTATTTTTGTCACTTGTTACCTTCTGTTTTTAACATTCATGAAATGCAGATTAGTAATAGTTTTTTTGTTTTTTTTACTTTCTCATATACGTATATTTAAAGTGGAAGTATTATGATGGCGCGAAAATCTGATGGATTTACAAATTTTAAGGCCCCCCCCCCCCCG
>KZ652193.1:206731-222368 GCA_001010745.2 Gerris buenoi
GGACCATCACTCAATCAACAATGGCCTGGTCACCAACTGCCATGGCCAATTCCCAATCACCACGCTACCATCATCTCAAGACCACTTCAATTCTGACGCCACATCCACAAATAAGGTCTCTCCTCCTTTTCGCGACACAATATATCAAGTATACACCTCCAGCTCAAAGTCACAAACCAAATCAATACAAACACTACATCGCCTTGGCTACTTCCTTCTTTTGGGATAAACCTGTTCGCAGGTGCTCACTCTCCAAAGAAGGGGAGTTTATAACGGGGAAGCCAAGTCTAGAGTATTCTAGGAAAGCAGTGTAGACCTTTGGCTAGCAAAGGCTCAAATTTCTGTCTAGTGGTGCTTTCCCCCACCAGGAATCTATCAGACTAAGCCCTAGCATTGAGTCTGATCTTAGCTCTGGAGGTGTACACTTCTTATATCAATACGCACACATAACCAATCATATAACAATATACATATATTCAAAACAACTGTTTTATTATTCATTCACCAAATCCCCGTTACACTTATTTTGGAACTGATTTATAATTGATCATTATTGTGATTTTATAATTTACATTTAATACAAAGCGTATGAACTTGGTTCCTAACACCACACGTTTATTTTTTTTTTATATATATATTTTTTTTTTAAAGCGACGCTTCCGTTCACAGAAAGACTAGCTTCTTTTAGTGTTTGGAACAATTAATATTATTTAAACTTGTTCATTTTTTTAGTTAGTTATGTAAAGTATTTAATTCATACCCCATTATTGTTCTACCAAGTAGATACATATGATAATTAATAGCGAATCCGGCAATGCAGCAAATAACAGTTCCGATCAGAACTAAGGAAGTGTAGAAAAATGTTGCTGGTCTGATTCCAACATACCTATTTGAACAGAAAAAAATACATGTAGGTATATCTAAATGCCACTTACTCATTTATTTATCACGATATCTCTAAAACCATTGAACTTATGTCTATAGATTCTCCCTTTATACTATGTGTCCACTTAGATATTATTTTACGACCCGCCATTATAATTCAAGATGGCGTAATCACAATTTATTATGATATAAATCATTCTAAATAAAGAAAAAAAATTTGTCTTCGATTTCAAAAATTTTGAAACGAAATTCCTACATTCATACTACACTTCATACATTTACACTTGAAATATCAAAATTACTCATCTGATTATTATGAAATTTGGAAGGTTTGTCGAATGCAGCCCGCAGATATGCAAACTTTACTTCCATACTCACCATTAGTAACGGAAGCTATGCGATCGTTCTAAAGGACGAAAATATTTGATGATCCGATTTCAAAAATTCCAAGTCAGACGTCTGTTTCAGACATCAGGGAACATTTTCTGGTTCTGTGGTTTTGTTTATGTATGTCCTCAACTTTTCACTCAATTTTTGTGAACTAAAATATATTAAAAACTACTCGTCGCTCATGCTACACATAGTACTACTATAAATACCTCTACTACATACTACAAATACCATTATGCATAAAGTATAAAATACGAAAAAAGTTAATTTAAATTATCATACCTGTCGAGTAAATATCCGTGCATGGCGTCAATAAAAGATGCCCAACTTATGACAGAACATAAAATACCGAATTGAGTCATATTAATATTGAAATCGGTTTGGATTTCTTCCTCAAGAGAGCCGGGTTGATTCGTCAAACTAAAAGAAGCTGATAACAAAGAAATAACAGTTATGTAAGTTAATATCATTAAGCGTAGTATATTTTCAGTGATGAATATTTCTGCCGGCGTCAATATAAAATGTTCTCTTTGCATACATTTTTCTCCAATGTCCACATAAAGTGAGAAGTTTTTATGGCTTTTTCTTAAAGCTTGAGGCAATGCAGACCGGTTCGATCTATTATCAAGAATTTCTACGATCTCACATAATAAAACAGCTCAGGGAATTTCTAGGATTTGCCAACTATTACAATCGTTTAAGATCCTACCAATCCTACAACTTTTAAAAAGGAATAAGGTGACAGTGGTGCGTGGAAGTAACAGACTCATTGCAGCAGTCAAGAGGATGTTTTGTAAATAAATAGTCCTTTCCTCAACAGATTATGTTTTCTCCAAGCTGTCAGTTAGGCTTATGCATAGGGTAGTCAAATACTGTCATAATCAGGGAGCGCTCGTGTAGTGGGTGGTTTTGGAATTACAGTACTCTCGTACTCCTGCGACAGTTTTATAACGCTATTTTAAAATTACCAGTAAGACTAAATCTTATATAGAAAACTAAAGGACAATAACTTCTACAGTTTTCTTAGCAAATATTTAATATTCGTTGGTCTAAATAGTTAGAAACTATTTTACTTTAGCACCCTGGTTCTAAACTGGTTAATTAGACTACGGGATATTATCACATTTATATACTAGGGTGGATCAAATATAAATGGGGCTTTGATTTCTGATAAAAAACGGTTAATGGGGGCGGGACATCGCTTCTTGGCTGATTAGGTGGGGTCATTAGAATGGCTGCACAGGAATACGTTATGGGAGCTGCCATCTAGACAGCCACACGTCGATCACCTTCAATAATGTCACGAACCGCGAACCACACGAATGTTCCCATCTGTAATGCTGCTCCGGGGATGACGATCGTGTTTCTTATTCTCTACACGTTCTCTTCCCTCCTGAAACTTTTTGTGCCAGGCAAGGGTCCTTGAGAGGGTTTCGTCCCCGAACTGCGCAGTCAACCTTTGGAATATTTCCGAAGGTTTGACTCCTTCACAGGCAAGACATTTTATAATAACGCGTTGCGCAATAGAAGAGGGCACATGTTGCTCATACATCGCGAGCACTACTGGTGAACGGTCTTAAATCGGGAGACGACCCCCTCTGGTCCCTTCTAATGACCCCGCCTAAACACCCTAGAAGCGATGTCCCGCCCCCATCAACCGTTTTGGCTCAGAAATCAAAGTCCCGTTTATATTTGATCGCCCTATTATACACAAGTGTGATATTCCTTTGTCCCAATGTACATTACTACACTAAATATCCTTTTGCCTTTTCAGTACTTTTTTCGAAAGAATATATATATATACCACTCTAATAAACATCACCTATGTAATATCCCCTATGTAATATCACCTATGTAATATAAACACCTTTGCCTAAATAACTATCATGGCAAAGTAATACAGCTAAGAACGACAGTTATAAGTATGAGGTCTTTGTAGTTGGAAATGTCACGTATTAAGGATTTTTATAATTTTTAAGATTATTTTGTTTTTCATTGATTTTAATTTTATTATTACATAATATGACATGAAACGTTTGTTTTGACACATTAAGTGGATGTATTGCTCATAATTCAATAGGATTTATATATGAAAAAGATAGTAGTGAAAATATATCATTTGTTGTCTGTGCCAGATAGATTTGCTGTTAAGAAATCAGGATAGAAGTTTGTAGCATCCAATCTTATTGTTTTCGTTCTTTGTGTTTGTATAAGATTAATCTAGGTGTAACCTTAATTAATCAGGTATTGAAGGTCATAAACATAAAGCGGCGTTTAGACGATCAACTTGGTTGTCAACAGTTAGTTGACATTCAAGTTGACAACATTTAACGTTGTCTTTAACATGTAACCTAAGGTAGTAAAGGTCAAAAACATTATGGAGACCAGTTGTAAATTAAATATTTATATCAAAGTAAAATAATAATTCAATGGATGTTTATTATAATTATTAGAAACAAAATATCAACTTACAAAACATAATTAAGGCCAGCAAGATAAATACAATCACTTGTTTTACAGTTGAAGACACCATTTTTTGATTTTTTTTTTTTAAATAAACTAATATATAGAATTAAATTAAATTTAATTGTTAAAAATAAGTAATACCTAAAGAAGTTAATTTTACACAATTACACTATAATGAACACTAACAATAACTATGATTTTATACATAATGACATTTTATAACTGTAAACACAAACTATTAACAAACTGCTGCATAATACCGAAGAATAATTATTATTAGAAAGAAATATAGTATGACGAAAATAATAAAATATAAATGTTAATCGTATTAATTAATTAATTAATATATAATGTTATTTTTAAATTATTAATTAATTATTAATTATTAATATGCGATCACACATATCATTTTAATTAGATACTGTTAACAAAATATATTTGTTTATTTATGAGTAGTTGTTTTTTAATAATTATAAGTATGTATATCTACTTCCGAGCATACGAATCATTGTGGCCATGCTAATGTAGAAATCTATTTTGGGCTTCAGCGAATATTTTTAAGGGTCTCATATTAATTTTAACCTCCTGCGCAAATTTAATATTGCATAATAATAAGTGTGACCCCACTGGGGATCGAAACAGATCTATATCTCATGTTAACCACTCGTCCAAAAAACAGGGTGCGGAAGCAATGTGCCACACTATTTTACACATAATTTTATTTTATATTTCAAGTTTTAACATTTTCTTAAATTTAATATAAATCAAATGTTAATTACTATTTACAACGGGAAACAGACAGAGAAAAATAGACTTCAGCACGGGATTCGATCACGGGCCTCCTATAATATTTCAAGTATAGACGCTTTAGTCATCTAAGCTACACTGAAGAATAATTTCCTCTGTCGATAACGATGCCTAGTCCCGAATTAACCTAGATCAGGCCCTGCCTGATTTAAGCGACTGGTACTTATCTTCATCAACTATCGATTCANCCTGCTATAATATTTCAAGTATAGACGCTTTAGTCATCTAAGCTACACTGAAGAATAATTTCCTCTGTCGATAACGATGCCTAGTCCCGAATTAAGCTTTCAAATTTTTCCACAAGTCTAGAAGTCAACATTTACGACAGTAGAACTAGTCCGAAAAATATCGCCCGGGGTTCGAATTCCGGCGCTGAAGTCTATTTTTCTTTGTCTGTCTCCCGTTGTAAATAGTAATTATAATTTGATTTAAATTAAAATTTACACTTTCCGTTGTAAGAATACTACTAAAAACTTAAAAACTGAATTTATTATTGATTCTACTAGGTACAGGTACTAATTGGGTACTTTATAATTACAAGCGTTATATTTGTTTTCGTTATATCCTCATCCTCTATGAGTATTTAGGTTTTACATCCAACTTTCGAGCTTACCGAAGTTAATTAGCATTATAAAATGCAATTTTTGTGGTGTGGCCCAGGGGGGCCACACCACAAAGGGTTGTGCGAGCCCCTAGGCGGCCGTCTTGACCTAGATCAGGCCCTGCCTGATTTAAGCGACTGGTACTTATCTTCATCAACTATCGATTCATATCTTTAATAAGTTCGGGTATTTTTGATAGCACAGGAGCTCAAAATCACATAAACGATCGACTCAATATGTTGTTCTGATAACAGTGCTAAAACCTACCAACAGTTTGGTTCGAGTTCAGGAGCGTTCTGACAAATCTGAATCTCCAATCAATTCCCATCTGAACAATGATCGTGCATGCGCATTACGTTGATCCCGGACTAATTCGAAACTGATCTGGAACTGGTGGTTGGAACAAACCTAATATGTGTAATTGANACTTATTCATAATTATTGTAAGATTTCTATTAATCAAGGAACAATATTAATGAATTGAAGGTAAACATTCTTTTCAGAGTATATGACCAAGCTGTGGAACATCCTTTAAAAGTAAATAACAAAATAAAAATTCTTTTGTCGCTCAAAAAAAGTATAGATTATTTTATGTTAAAAAAAACCTTCCAAATTTAAAATTATTATTAATACAGTGTTTTAAAAATAATATTTAAAAAATCATCTTTACCTCAAATGTGAAGGTTTCGTCAAATACAGGAGCATTAGTTTTCTTCTTGGTTCTAGTACGTCTTGTTTCCACTCTCCCTGATGTGTTCTTTAGAGCTAATGTAGCGAACGAATCACATGATCCGTACATCAATGTGAGATCAGAACATTCTAATACGTGCACTGATAGTCTTTCAGGTGAACCAGGTTCTATACCACAGTCAAACCTTAAGTCCACATGAACTTTACCCTAAACACAGAAAACAGAAAAAAAATTATATTAATCGGTAAAATAATATAGCTAAAAAATAAAAAATAAAATAAAATAAAAATAAAAAAACTTTTTTCAGTTTTTTTATTCTTCTCCTTGGCGGGGTGCCTGCAGTACTACCCTAAGTTAACTGATTGTATTCCACGTTTCCTATGCAAATAAAGTAGTAGTTGCATGGGGTCATTCCTTGAAAGCTTAGTTTGTATATTACTTATTTCCATTTTATTTGCTTTTTGAAAATGGGAAAGATTTACAGCGATGATCATTGTGGCCACGAGAAGAGCCTTCAACAACACTGTAAAAAAGGCTTTTCCTCCAATATGCGCCCGGATATATCAGTACTAGTTGTCTAGAACTAAGACTATGAGGTGAACAACTATCTTACCACACACACCTCATGTGGCAAACGTGAAAATGAAACAAGAAATCGTATTGGTGTTTGAAAAATATTAAAATTCCAGTTTCAGAAAATGGCAAGGCACACCACCAAGAAGAAGAAGCTGATAAGCATCAAAGTTGACTTTGTTAGGTCAGGAGAAAGTGCCAAGTGATGCCAGCATCACTAGGCGGGACAGAAAGTTGATTTCACAACTTTCTTGGACCACAGACTTGGTGGGGTGATTTTTTTTACTACACAAGTGGTTTTTTGTCATATCTAATGCTATAAGAGGAGTAGACCTTATCAAAAAACATACTTAAGAGTACAAAAATATTCGTTACTTACTGACAATTTAGGCCCAATAGGCTAATCATAAAAACGAGGTGGCCATAATATAGTAATGGTATATGGTACCAGATAAATAAGAGTACATAATATACTATTATGTATAAAGCATAAAAGTAATTCAAAACTAAACATGTATGCATGTAAATAAGTTTTACTAAAACATAATAAGAATAATACAATTTATATTGACAGAAATTAGATAAAAATATTACTTGTCCAAATTATAAAATAAAATTATAATCTTTAAGGTAGAATCAATCAACTACATTTCGTCCTAGATATATATTTTTATTTCTTGAATTCATATTAAGGATATTTCCTTTTTTACTATGGTAAATCCACATCAAAATTAAAACAGGAGTTGCACCTGAAACAAAATGTGATTTGGTTGAAGGCAAGTGCATAAATAAATTGATTTTTTTAACTCATTAAATCCCCAGTTACTCGGTGTAAAACTTAAGCTATTGCAAATAGGAGTGTATACTTATCCGATGAAGCAATAATTATAATAGATGACGGGGAAAAAAATAAAATTAAGTTTAGTGTAAAGGGGTGTCTAGAATATAATATATTAGAACAGCAGTGCAGACCTTAAGGCACGTCCACACTATGCCGAATGAGGCCGATCGGCCTGTGCCAGTTGGAACGTTCGGCACAGTACGTTCGTTAGGGTCGGCATGACGTCCCCATTACTTTAGTAGTGTGAACGCCCCGATCTCACGAGTACCTGCACGGCAGTTGAAATTGTCTGCGAACCTTACTATATATGAAAAATATCTGTCGACTGAGGCCGATCGCCACGTCCACACAACTTCGGCTTTGCAGATCGGCTGAAGCCGAATCTTGCCGATCGGCATAGTGTGCGGACGCGCCTTTAGACTGGATACACCTCGATATTTCTGTCTAGTGGTGCTTTCCATCACCAAGAATCTATCAGACTAAGCCTTAGCATAGAGTCACACGGAGATCTTAGGTCTTGAGGTGTACACACCTTACTTAAAAATATCACACACATATTAACAAATACTAATAAATATATCCAAAATATAACCATGTTCTGTTTATTCACTCACAAAATCCCCGTTAAATTTCCATAAATTTAAAGCTTAGAATGAATATATATATTATTATATATTGTTTTTCTTAATTAGGTTTTTACACATAGTTTTTTTATAATACATTTTGTTATTTGAAATTGACTATGGCAATCAACTATATACTTAAAGCGATTGAGATGAAGCTTGTGTATTTCATTAAACTCATGTAATAAATGTATTTCAAATAATAGTATTTAAATTCATCATATGTAGTCATTAATACAATTACTTAAGGGCAACTTATCATATCATACTTAATTAAAATTTAAATATGATTTACTTACTGACAATCAGGCCAAAGAGGCAGATCATAAAAACGTGGTGACCATATTCATTTATGATTTCACCAGAAACTAATGTACCAACTGCTATTGCACCATTAAGTCCCGTTTGTGCTCTGTAATATAAATTGCAAAACTTCATTTAATTTCATTTATCAAGAGTTTCAGATTATCCAAGGTATAAAACTTTAAGTTCAATTTCAATATAAACTAACACAAAATTCATTGATATTACTACAGGCCTACATTCTTGAATATAACAGGATTTTTTTAATTGATTTTCTACCTTTTAACTACCCAGTAAAGCTTGGTATAGTGGAGGGCTCTAAATGATCCCCAATAATACACGTCCCGATGAGGTATGTGGTATTAATTATATAATTTATTTTTTAATAGCAAACGCCCCCACACTGGAAATCAAAACCGGTCCAAAGAACCACACTTGCAATTCCTAGTTGAATCAAGTTATTTTACGCTGATATTACCATTTTTCTAGTGATTGCATAGATGCAACACTAACTGGTTTATTTTTTGGAAAGAAAGAGTACTTTCTAGCTATAAATTAAATTATTAAATATATATAAATGCATATATATTTACTCACACTCCATATGCAACCATGAACTGATACTCCTGTACGAGATATTGAAATTGTGGCCACACACTGGATGATAGAACTATTGATAATATCAATATAGACTGGTTAAAAGCAGAAAAAAATATTTATATGATTTCAATAATCATAAATTATAATCATTAAGTTCAATTATATATTTACTAAAATTGATTTGATTTGGACTTGTAGAATATAATAATTATAAGGTTATAGGATTTATTGGAATGAAATTCTGTTGTGGAGAACTTAAGCTTCATCAGTGATTTACAATATAAAAATTAAAATGTGATACAGTACATAAATTACAAGAAATTTATACAAAAATTTAAAATTGTTCTAAATAGTAGTAAAATAATGTCTTACCAAAAGATAAAAATGATGTACTGTATGTATAAAATAGGAAAAATAATTATTAAGAAAATTAAATTTCCAGGTTTTATTGGCTTGCAAAGACGCTATCTCGCTATTCATGGCTTTTCTCCAGTCTTCCTGTTAATGACTTTAAACTGCTTCACTGTATGTTTTAGATTCATGCATATCAGCCCCAATTATCATGATATCATTAAATTTTGCTGGTTTCTTAAAAAAATTTCTGTCACAGACACTCTCTTATCTAACTTCTTCACTCCCCACCCCCTTCCCCCACCAATTCAATAGATTTCTTGTCTTCATCCTCATTGAGATCTATGTCTTCAACAGGCTCTTATTCTTCTTCAACAGAAACTGCTACCTCTTTCTCTATAATAGACGAAACTTGCTCTTTTGTTGCATGAGCAGGTTCTGGAGGTGTGAAATTTCTCTCAGTATCTTTTGCCTTGTTATCCCGAAGAGGTATTTTATCATTTATCTTTTGCACTAAAGGTTCTTCTTGAAAAGTCACGTCACGAGATCTTCTCAATTTGTTATTACTTTCCACCATATACGATAACCATCATCATTATCGTAACCAACTAATATCCCTTTCTGGGCTTTCATATCCATTAAAGTAAAAACACTCTGAACAAGTTAACTATTCTTAAACAAGTCTCAGTCAAGTACGTAAAGTACAGTTGCTGTCTGTCACTTGTTACAGGTCTGTCACTAATTACATATCTGTCATAATATTCATTAAAATTTTTGTCATTTATGTATTTCAAATCACCGATCATATATGAATTTTTATATTGTAGTTCAGTAATAAAGCTTAGGCTCCCCAGATGAAAGCTCTGAAATTAATTATAAAAACCGCACAACGGACTTTCATTCCAATAAATCTTCTGCCTCCAATTAAATAATCTACGTTCTTATTATACTTACCAGTGGAATATAAAGAATCCATCTAGTAAAGGTTAAGATTCCGTGAGATATCATATTGCAAATAACCGCTAATGTTAAGCAAGTCAGATTGTGACCATATCTGTCCAAGAGATAACCGAATGGAGGAGTGCAGATAAAGGCTATGAGCACTACTGTACCAGTCACTTCATTTGCACCAGACATTCGCAAACTGTAATTCTCCTCGAAAAATTCTCTATAAAATAAAAATATAAATGCATTAACAAAAACTTCTTGAGCAGCATCAATATCCACACTATACAAAACAAACGACAATACTGCAACCGACGCTACAAACTACTTACACAATATATTTAAACTTAACACAACAAATTACTTATTTATAACACCATAATTAAGCTCACTTAGTTATGGCATTGTACTCTGTGGATGCACCAAGCTTTCCAATTTCTTCAATCCAGAATCAGAAGAATAACAAACTCTACTTTCTACAAATCCAACTTTACCCTTTGATTGGTACCTCCAGCACACATCTTCCCATGACTTTATTTTCTATTATCCTATTCTAGATTCTCCTCATTAAATTTAAATGGGTGTACCAGATTGATTTATAATTTTTATTATTAATTACATATTTTACAAAAATATTAAAAATCAATGATGAATTTGATTATGTATTATTTTTTTGAATTGTTATTATTGGAGGATGTTAACTGCTAAGATACTAGAAATATTAAGCTAAAGTATAAAACTCGTATGCGAGGGGTGCCGCACAAAAAACTCATTTAATCTCACACAAAGAAAACCTAAATAAACAATAAAGTGACGCGTGACATCAAGTCCCCTTTTCTAAAACAATATTAAAATTAAACATTTAACAGTTTTCCCCCCGGAGTGACGAAGGTTACGAATCAATGTGCCGTAAGTCCAGTCGACTTAAGTTGGCGACAGGTCCCTTCAGGGATCCGGTGTTCATCTTGACCATCGCTGATCGTACTGCTCCATCGACACCTAGGTACACTTCAACTATCACGCCTTTAGGCCAACTTGCTTTCGCAGCCTCTTGGTCTCAGATAAGGTCATTGCTATGAGAAGACCCTTCTTGAGGCCCATATCGCCAAAGCCTTTCGCGATGTTCAGATTCAGCGTAGCTCTTTGTTGCTAAATCGACAGGGTTCTGTGCACTAGGCACCAAGCGCCAAGTTCCGTTGAGCATCACCTTTGCGCAACAAAAGGTTTAAATCTTCGCGGATCAGACCTTAACCAGTATAGCACGGTGCGCGAATCAGATCAGAAGTGTAACGATGTAATGCTGACACTATGACCTTCAACCACAGCCTTGGCCAACAGACTTCCTAGTAGTGCCACTTGCAGCTCCAGCCTAGGGATGGTAGTGGGTTTTATGCTTTTCTTGTCTTCGCTGTAACCATAGAAGTAAAGACTTCGCCTCCACACGTACTGCGGAAATACTCGCCGTCCAATAACACTTCTCGAGTAGTACATTGCTCAAAGGGCAAGCTAAGTACACCAAAACTGACTTCCTTTCCTCTTGGTCTCAGATAAGGTCATTGCTATGAGAAGACCCTTCTTGAGGCCCATATCGCCAAAGCCTTTCGCGATGTTCAGATTCAGCGTAGCTCTTTGTTGCTAAATCGACAGGGTTCTGTGCACTAGGCACCAAGCGCCAAGTTCCGTTGAGCATCAGCTCTTCATTTTCTGTAACTCTTTGCGCAACAAAAGGTTTAAATCTTCGCGGATCAGACCTTAACCAGTATAGCACGGTGCGCGAATCAGATCAGAAGTGTAACGATGTAATGCTGACACTATGACCTTCAACCACAGCCTTGGCCAACAGACTTCCTAGTAGTGCCACTTGCAGCTCCAGCCTAGGGATGGTAGTGGGTTTTATGCTTTTCTTGTCTTCGCTGTAACCATAGAAGTAAAGACTTCGCCTCCACACGTACTGCGGAAATATACAACCACGACAAAAGCGTCGGCGCTCGCATCGCAGAAGATGTGCAACTGAATCTTCTCAGCCTGTAGCACACAACCATCCTATTATCGAGGAATTTTAACTTCTCGATTTTCTCTACATCTTTTAACCATTTACGCCTCTCTGCAAAGTCCTGTGATTGAATCTCGTCATCCCATCCAACTCCAGATCTCCAAATATAATATAATATCGGGATCTTCGGGCAGACGGTTATATAGGTTAGATAGACTTTTAGAATCATCTCCTTCTTGTACAATCCGTAAGTAAGGAGAGAGAGAGATCGGGATGTTATTCAAACAATATAGGTCAACACCTGGAGAAGGGTACTTATGGGCTGTCAAGCAGAGCATAAGTAGCTTTATGTCCCTTTGAACCAGTAACAACCACTGGTACGACACTTAAGAGTACCTGACCTCATTCTATTGCGACGCTGCAAGTTTGGACACATTTGGCCTCGCTGACACTCCAACATGGCTCTGCTGTAACCTCGATGGGCTTATGTAGCTATGGATGGTGTTTTGCTCCACATCCTTCAATGTTACATCGTTATTTCTTCTTCTTACACTGGGCAGTCTGGTGTAACCTGCCCAAAAAAACAAAGCATCGCTTGTCCCGAGCGACCCATTCTCTGCGATTAGTAACTTGTAAAGCAAGAAATTATTTGCAATATAGTGTCTTAAGGTGTTTAGGGGAATCACAATATTTACAGATGCCTTTCGTCTTGTCAACAGTTATTTTTATTGTTTGGGACGCGGCAGCTTGTTGAAAATAACTCCCAGTGGCTACGGCATTTGTCACAAGGACACATTTAGAAGCACTTCGCGACGCATTTGAGCTTCTCTTGACCTTTTCACCCTCTTGACAGATATTTTGTGTTGTTAAAAGCGTAAGCGCACGCGCCTTTTTTTTGTAGCCAAGACAAAAAAATCTCCAGCTGGTTGTTGGAAGGCATGTCAATGGCAAGCTCAGCCCATTGTATTCTCATCGGTACAGGGAGTTTCATAATTAAATCATCCATAAGTTGTGGGTTAGTCAGGTGGGCATGCGCGTTGGACTGTTGAAATATAATTACCAAATTTTGAACGGCAGTTGCCATATCCAAAATTTCCTCAATATTCTTACCTTTGACACATTGCAGGGCTTGAACGTCATTGATAAAGCGCTTTACAGTAAAATCTGTTCGGCCAAATCGCATGCGCAACGTGTCTATTACCTTGTGAAGGCAATTTGGGAACGGCAACAGACCCGCTACCATTTCAAATGCCTTACACTTTAACGCTTTTTGCAATCTAAGCATGTTTTCTTCCTGCGAAAATCCGCACGCCTCCGTGCTGCGCTGGAATTGTGAATGAAACACCAGCCACTTAAGAGGGTCGCCGTTAAAAGTAGGCAAATCTTTTCTCGTACTTTGCCTCGCTAAAAAGTGGGAAAAAGTCAGCTGATTCATAACCCCGCTAGTATCTAGACACAGCTGCTCTAGCCTTAACCCCTGTTTTAAACTAGAGTTACCTTTCACATGCGGTGGATAATCGGCCCGAAGGAGTTGAGCCAGTGGTTTATTCTCATCATCTCTAGGAGGTGCGTCAACGTGAAGTGGGAGCTCTTGATCCATTGTTCAACTCTAACCTACGACGGGAAAGTGACATGGGAGATATCACTCGCATTGGCTTCATGTCCCTTCCTTGAAGATACCCGCTTTGAAGATACTCGCTTTGAAGAACCAGAACCTGCACGACTGTCGCTTCTACTCTTTTCCTCGAGTCGAAGAAGCTGGATTTCTTCTTTAATTTTAATCAAACCAACCTTTTTCTCTAGTTTAGCTTTCTTCATCTCAACCTTAACCTCCGCTATTTCTTTCTTCGAATTAAACATTATTTCTAGTCGCCACAGCCTCTCACTTGAACGAGTGAAGTGCATCGACGAAGTCTCTCCTGTGCAAGTGTTATCAACTCCAACTAAGTTCTCTTGGCCGCCCTGTCTCTGCACTGCGCCAACCGACGTTGCAGCCTGACCGAGCAGAGTATTATCACAAGTTGTTACATTTTTCTGCACCTTAGCTTCATTGTCACGTAATCTCTTCGCTCTCGTCTGAATTGAAGACATGGTGTTCATTTAACCCAAAGGACCACAATGTTAACTGCTAAGATTCTAGAAATGTTAAGCTAAAGTTAAAACTCGTATGCGAGGGGTTCCACACAAAAAAAACTAATTTTAACTCACACAAAGAAAACATAAATAAACAATAAAGTGACACGTGACATCAAGTCCGCGTTACCAAAACAATATTTAAATTAAACAATTAACAGTGGAAATAATAATAATAATAATTATTAGGTATTAATTAAAAAAAAAAAAAATCTAATATAACAATGCACTATAACGTGAGGCAACCCTTATTTAACCTATAACGTCAGCCATCTCTATAGTTTAATATTGATTCCCTTTAGTAATAAAATAATTACGAATTAAATAAAATCTAAAAGCTATTATCACTAATACTTACTCTGACATTTCTATGAAACTAAATATACTAGTAAAATAGAAGAACATGGTGGCATAGAAAAACCAGAAGATCGCCGGTAGCCTAAAGTAGTCTTTCCAGATTAAGTTCTTATCTATTTGAAAGATTCGCCGCCCGTCGTTCAGTCTTTCCTTCTTCGTACCGAACATAAAAGCCAAAACTATACTTGATACGATCATAAGAGTGCTCAGTATTGTTGTTTCTATAACAATGAAAATGATTCTGTAATTATTAAATACAAAAATTTAATTATAATCAATCTTAATTAATTAATGATTATTCGTAGCTTAATTTGTTTCTTAACTTCAAATTTAAATGTTATATAAAACTTCTGACTTTATTTTTGGCACTTGTTGCCTTCTGTGTTTAACATTCTTCAAATGTAGATTAGTAATAGTTTTTTTTTTTTTTTTTTTTTTGTTTTTTTTTTACTGTCTCATATACGTATATATTTAAAGTGGAAGTATTATGATAGCGCGAAAATTTGATGGATTTAACATTTGGAGAAATTTGGTTTAGCATATTTAAAGTCCAAGGTTAGAACGAGAAATTTACTTATGGCCTATTATGGTGCACTACCCCCACAATCCGACAATTTTGTTAAAAAATCTAAAATGTATTCTGTTTAAATACATATTCTGAACATAAGTCAGGGGTGCCCACGAGGGGGGTATAACGGCACACGGTGCGCCGTTGAAATTTTTGGGGGGGGCATGTGATGATTAATAGGAGCAACACGTTTGTTTATTCTATGAAACTTCTATCTTATCTAGTTAACAAATAAACAATATACTATATACATATAAACTGTGGCGATCCTAGGGGGGGCAGAGGGGGCTTATGACTGGATGCCACTGCATAGGATTGCCACCAGAAAGGACTGATGTATTCTTCCTGGTGCATTAAAATGTATACTAAACCCACAAACCATGGGGGGCTTTAGCCCCCCCCCCCAAAACTTTTGACCTAGGATCGCCACTGTATATAAATAAATAGCTTAATCGAACTTTTATCAAGAAACTTAAAATAATTATATCGCTAAACTCCAGTGGTATAGA
>KZ652194.1:14934-31568 GCA_001010745.2 Gerris buenoi
TAGATAAAAACAATTAAACATTGCAATTACCAATTCATTTTTAATCGGTGAATACGAGTGCGCTCAAGATAATAAGATTGCCTATATTAACTACATATAATCAATTAGTTATTAATTTTAATTTAAATCAAATTATAATTATTATTGGGAGACAGTCAGACATCTGTCTGTCTCCCAGTGTTAATAATAAATATAATTTGATTTAAATTAAAATTGCAACTTGGTAGTATGAATACTACCAAAAACTTAAAAATTGAATTAGTTATTAATGTGTTAATACTCTAAAGATAATTAGACGGACATTATTAATCATTATATGTGATACAGATCTGTTAAATATTTGATGGGGTGTTGATGAGTGAGGTGTACACACAGTGACTCACGCACTCCTTGTTTACGCAGCTCTAAAGTCAGAGTGAGATAGTAGAGAAACATCGCAGCAAAGCTCAGACAACTTTTACCAAACAGGCATCTCAAAGCACGAGATAAATTTAATCACTTATTTCTCTAGAATTAATTCTAAGTAGATTTCAGATTCTGAGGTTTGTCATCTGTTAGTGTCGACCTTCTAACAGACATCGTCTGTCAGCATCATTCTATCGTCATGAAAATATCCAAAGCAATCGAAGCAACTGCAAGTAAAGTTAACTGAACGAAATAAAAAATATTTGCTGTAATCACAATGTTTCCTTTAAAATTTAAGCTTGAAATAATTTGTTTTCATACATATTTGGATGTTCTAACTATGATTTTACAAAATTTACTTCTGCGGAATAAAACTCCATCAATAATATTAAAGACAAACCACAATAACAAGTATTAATAAATAGTTTAATACATAGAAAACTAAAATTTTTCGAGATTGTTTAGGAACTTGTTTTAAAATCAGCTAACAATTATTCGAGGGAGATGTAACGGAGAAAAACACATTCCCGGTAAAAGAAAGAAATACATCCAGGCGGGCGGCATTCATTTTTCTGTTATGTCTCCCTCAAATAATTATATAAAGATGTTCAATCGTAAAACCGTATCGATTTTAGTTTTACTAAAAATTAAACATCACATGTCCATTTAAAATAGAAATTACTATAAATAGTTTCATAAAAAATATTCTTAAAAACCAAATTTTTATTCGAATTCTTCTCAGCAAACCCTTTCATTTGATACCTGTGTCACGGGCGAGCTTAAAAAAATAACTAGTGAGCCGTGTTTAGAATTGTTGGAAAACAAAAAACAATAAGGTAGACAGGTTGAAGTCAACTTGTTTAAATGACCTGCCAAAATTTAGTATATAAGGAAGAAATAATTTGTCTTATGTACAGTTGTATTTAAAGCGTTCAGTAAATCAGTTGTTCTTAAATACAAAGTCTTAATAAGTTGTTAAGTGGTTAACTAAATTTTTAGCGACTTAATGCATGTAAACAATGACTTTAGTAATAAATTGCAAGTTAAAATTTAGCGTGCAACTAAACAAGCAGAATAGAAATGTTTCTATTTTTCTGTTTAGTAGGTGGGCGTGGCTAATTACTGGACATGCGCAACAATTAAATGCACAAGTTTGTCGGAACCTCGCTTATAGATTTGCAGATCTTTGTTTATATATTATTTAAAAATATTTTATTCGACAAAAATTATATATTATTTACAAATACATACTTTATATCGTCCAAAATCTAATTTAAAATAATTTTTAAGACAGTATTTATGACTTGAACTCGTTGTTGAACGTCCATTATTATATTAGTGAACTAAACAGCTTAACTAAATATTAAGTGTGAATCCGCGTAAATGCTTTCTAACAATTAAAGTCACTTAAAATTTAGTTAATCACTTAACAACTTAATACGTGTAAATCGGCCTTCACAGATGCTGAGATGCACTTGTGACCTGCGTGTTGAATTTGAATATCGTTTAAATCGGTCAAAAACACAAACTTCTAAAAGCCCAATTCTCGAAAATGAAGAACTCTCTACGCTCTACGTTTGTTGCTCGTTGGCTCGTTCAATTACATTTAAATTGTTCAAATTTTCTTCAAATTGAGTAAATTTTTGATAAAACCAATATATGTATTTATTGTCAGTGTATCCCGTCTAGTCCCGCACTACATCTTCAACCTTATGCGAATCAGGCTGGGTTTTGTTGAAATAAAAATGATTGGACTGGGACAGTCGCAGTCGAATTGTTATCAAATCGAGTTTGATAAGGCCGGCTGAAGGGATTTTGTCTTATCTTACGGATCCCTTGCCCTAGTTTATCCCTTTATTTCCTTTGTCGATTTATTTGAGTGGGAAAACTCTGTGCTACGAGTGTTTTGCTATGACTTGTGCAGCCTAGGAAGTTATCTGTCAACAAGGTGAGAAAACCATAGTTTCTTTCTAACTTGTTACAAATCGAAATATTTCCGGACCGATGTAGAGCCGTCTTTAAAACACATTTCTACAATATTTTACTTTTAACTACTAAACTAGAAGCATTTCTATTCTTATATAATTAACCTCTGCTCTTAATCTTTATCGGAAAGATTTATATTTAACATTTAGAGAGGTGCCTACTGCTGTTTTAAATTATTATAATGCCTAGTTTGACCTAGTAAATGGGTATTGGAAATTGTTTCACATCTGATTTTTTTTTTAACCCAATGAAAATTTAACTTTTTTTTTTAGATAAAATTAAATTAGCAAGTTCATAAACAGTTAATTTCAAGAAAAAAATATTGTGAAATGATTTAAGAATTGATAACGTTAATAAAAAAATATCAAAAATTAATTTTAACAATTTTAATTTATTTGTTAAGCACCCAAGCATACTTTTTATTATTCATAAAACTAAAACATCAACATTAAGAAAATGAATATTAACTTTTTAGTACTTGGCTCAATTGGATCATAGTTTTTCCATATGCTTTTTACAAATTAAAAAGATCTGATATATTTTGATGTGTGTGTGGTCAGAACCGTTCCTTGGGACTGATCTTATTCTAGAACCGTTCCTCAAAAAAGAACTGTGTGGCACACCTCTAAATCAGCTAGGGGTGTAACCTGGTGTATAAAGAAATAAACATCTGTTTACCATTGTTTTTTTAAGTCTGTCCACAAATCTGTGTATGGGAGGTAAAGGGCACTGTCTCCATTTTTTTTTTTTTTTTTTTTTTTTTTTTTTTTTTTTTTTTTTTTTTTTGAGAATTAAGAATAAGTTAGCACTATGTCCAGATAGTGCCCTATACCTACTCCACTTAGTAGAGTGAGAGAGCTACTAGTCTTATCATTATGGCCTTGCGCTTGCCTTGTTACTATTGCAAAAAACAAGTTAAAAAATCATTAAAATAGCTCTCCAGAAAAATTTACAATTTGGCACATAGTGCCCTTTACCTCCGATACACAGAAATATACTGTAATGTTATGAAAGTATTATTCTTGTTTTATTTGGTTGTACAAATAGAACATTTTGGTTTATCAGGCCATTTTGCTATCCGTTCATAGATTTAGTGCCATAAAAGTGCTTCTACTAGATATATTTTAAGTTATTTATTTTTGTTTTGATTTAGTGAGAATAATTGTTGAATCTGCTAGATGCCTGTGGAACCCTAATATGTTTTCAATAGCTTTCTGAAGGTTTCTGGGATATCTTTTTGAAAGAGAAACATTTGTATATCTCACCTGGGGTGTATATATGATAAACCACAGGGCCTAGGCACTAATTACCACTATACAAGTAGAGGATCTATTGTATTTTATATTTTTTAATAAAAACCTTTTGTGTACACAGTGTTGTTGGATAAACAGGTATCTACGTGAGACAGGATGTTGACCCTGTACTACGTAGCGGCTACTTGCCTCCAGTCATGGAGGCTTAGTTCAACCCTGTCAAAGATTAAAGATATTAAAAAGAAAAAGGGCTCCATAGTCCTGCATCATGAGGTCCCACCCTACGTCTACATGGTCCGTTCTGGTTAGTACTTCTTTATTTTATTTATTTATTTATTTTTTTCGGGCCAGGTAAGAAAAAATTTGCATGACAGACTTTCTAGTGAAAATAGTTCTCTAATTAGGTAACTATCAAGTTGCAACAATGAATTTATTGGTGCTGTGATACTTGGTGATTGTGTCTAGGGAGTACTACTAGCTAATAATAATTGATGTGAAGGGAACGTCATAAAACTACTGAGTTGTCACAATCAGAACAACTAGAAGTGCACAATGGTACCAATAATACCAAAGCAACTAAAGAATGTGAAGGGGGTAAGAGAATTTTTGAAAGTTGCTCCTCCCCACCTCTTTAAATTGCATGTAATTTTCAGTTGCTCTCAACTGAGGGGAAAACAGTGTAGCTTTATTCATTAGCCAAGAAGTTACCTTTACTTTGATTGAAGGCTCATCAACCCTCTAGTAGGCACATGGTTATGTAAGACTGCTACAGCACCAACTTTTACCTCTGGGGTCGCTAACATTAGTACAAAATGTATGGTTCTCCGTGAATTCCTATAATATCTTCCGCTAACGTTAGTATAACTCTCTGAATTTTGAGGTCTTCTAAACATGCCTGAGGCTACACCTGTGCTAGATCCGTATTTATCCTAATCCGTTGTCAGGCGACCATTGGACGACATCAGAAGACAAACAAAAAACCAAGGTTATAATCTAGGTGCTGACATTAAAGGAGGAAGCCCCATACAACGCCCGATCAAACGATTTATTTTCCGGTCTGATATCTCAATTCTCCGTCATTTAATGACGGAAAATTCACAGTGGAATGAGCACTGCCTTTTGGGATCAGCAGAACAAAGCTTAACTTACCTGGAACATTCAACCAGAAGGTAGATTGGTCAGTTTAGTTGTCTTTAACATCTTCAAGACTATAATTAAATGTTTCTATAGTAATTTGTGGTAGTGATAAGTTTTAAATCACTCCCCGGATATTGATGCATCCGTCTCTTATTAAGGAGAAAGCCAACACAAGAAATCATCCTCAGAGTGACTCTTGGAACCCCCACAACACATCTGCTTCCACATTCCAATCTGGTGTAACTCCGTCCAATGTACAGTAGTCTTACAATCAGAATTAATTCTAAAAGCGTGAAAAAAATAGAAATAAGCCCTAAATATTCGGCTGGGAGGCCAATGAAAGCTAAATATTTTGACATCTAGAAGGTCAGATGAAAAAATCTCGAGCTTTCATTGGCTTTTCCCTCTATTTTCCCATGCTGTTAGAATCAATTCTTATTTTAAGACTACTGTAGGTATTTTTGTCGGATTACATCATATTAGACAATCGTTCTATATCGGATCGGCAGAAATACAGATCCAATGTAGTTGTAGCTGTTGTGTATTGTTATTATTTATTGGTTACTAAGTTACTGTTTGTTTACATCTGTTTTATAGTTATGTCAAAACATAAAATATTCAGTCTTGTTTTGGACAAGCTCACAAAATGCAAGTGTAGAGTTTTTAGTTTTATTTTAGTGTTACTTTAATACTAGATACTACATTTTGGCGACGAGGATGCCAGGTAGAAAGAAGAAAGGAGAGGTGGAAGGCGTGAAAACAAGGAACAGTGAAAAGAATCGGAAAAACAAATGCATAGGAAGTTCGGAGGTTGGAAGAGATTCAGAATCAGATGATACTCAATCTTATGTCAGCGTTGATGGTATGACCTTAAATTTACCTAATAATAGTTCTAGTGGTCAGAGAGGAGATATTAAACCTCAGGGTGATAAATCAAATACTTTAGGTGAAGCATTAAAAAACTTCAAATTTGAACAATTCGATGAATCTAGGGAGGAATGGGAGTACTACATATCTAGATTCGAAACAGGCTTGTTATTGTTTGGTCTGGAAGGGCCTGATTGTGACAAGTATAAGGCTATTCTTTTGTTATCCAAAATAGGGCCAGTATGCTATAAGGTTCTTTTTGATCATTTTAAACCAAAGAATGTGAACGAGGTATCTTTTGGGGAATTAAAGGAAGTTTTAGATTGATTATATGCAAGGAAAGTCTTGATACAGAGTGAACGAAGGGAATTTACTTTACATACAAGAGACAGCACACAGTCAGTAGCACATTATGTTAACAGCTTAAGAGCAAGGGCTAACCGTTGTGAATTCGGTAGCACATTAGAAGAAAGAATACGAGATCAATTGTTTGTTGGAATAAATAATTCAGAGTGGCAGAAGGGTTAATAAAAAACTTTCCCACAAATGCTGCTACATTGAAAGATGTAGAGGCTACCGCGATTCAACTAGAACAGGTCTCCCTTCAACACAAGAAACTCTCTGAAATCGAGAGGAATGCCAGTCCAAAATTAATTGAAAGCAGTGAGGGAGTGAACAATGTTTCAAGTAAAAATAATAGTAGGTCTACGGCTACAAGCAGTCAACAGTGCAGGAACTGTGGAAAAGCACCAAGAGAGCTAATTAAGGGGAAACACTGTCTAGGATGTGGTGGCTTTCAACATAAAAGAGGGGAATATTGTCCGGCGGCGGGAAAAAAATGTCTTGTTTGTTCAGGGGAAAATCACTTTGCAAGGGTGTGTTTAACAAAAGGGAAAGCGGTAATAGTAGAATAATAGTAGGGAATAGTAGCGGTAATAGTAGGGAGAAGTGGTATAGCTTGCTTCCTCGATGACATTATCGTACAAGGAAAAGCGCTAGAGGAACATAATTCAAGACTGTCAGAGGTATTAAGTAGGTTAAAGAGAAGCGGACTCAAAATCCAAAAGGGGAAATGTCGTTGTGGTCAGAAGCAAGTCACCTACCTTGGTCACAGAATTGATGCAGAAGGTATCCACCCTACTGACGAACACATTAAAGCAATTAAGGAAATGCAGCCACCAAGGAATGTAACGGAGTTAAAATCTTTTTTAGGGTCAATAAATTATTATGCTCGATTTGTGCCCCATCTCCAAACCATATGTGCTCCTCTACATCGACTAACAAAAAAACATGTCAAATGGGGTTGGACGAATGCCGAAGAAGCAATTTTCAGAAAATTAAAACAGTGCTTATCATCTTCAGATACTCTTGTTCATTTTGATTCAGAACTTCCATTGATAGTTAGCTGTGATGCTAGTGGGGTAGGTATAGGTACAGTACTGTTTCATAAGTATAGGGATAACTCGGAAAGACCAATTGCGTACGCGTCCAGAAAATTAACACAAGCAGAATTGAAATATGCAACTATCGAAAAAGAGGGTTTGGCTATAATTTTTGGGATAACAAAATTTAATCACTACCTTTTTGGGAAGAAATTTACTATTAGAACTGACCATAGACCACTAGAATTTATCTTTGGGGCGAATAAGGAAATACCAAAAACAACAGCCAATAGAATATCTAGATGGGCTTTAGTCTTATCAGCGTATTCCTACGACATAGAATACACGAAGGGAGTGAATAACTCACCGGCAGATGCTCTGTCAAGACTACCACTAGAGACAATAGAAACATCAAAAGCTGAAGGGATAGGTGACTTACAAAATGGCCACTTATTCCACTTGCGATTTCCGGATTTAGCAGTGACAAAAGCACAAATACAGAAGGAAACAAGAAATGACGAGGTACTGCGAATGGTTGTGAAATACAAACAACAAGGTTGGCCATCTTCAAAACACGACATTACAGCTTCACTCTGGACATATTTTGAAAAGAAAGAGGAATTGTCATTCGAGGAAGGAGTATTAATGTGGCTGGGTCGCATTGTAGTTCCTAGTACAATGAGACGAGACATTCTGCATATTTTACACGAAGGACACCCTGGCGTAACTTCAATGAAGTCCTCATCTAAATTTTACATCTGGTGGCCAGGGTTGGATAGAGATATTGAACAATTCGTTAAGGAGTGCGTGCCCTGTCAACAAACAAGGCCTCGAGAAATGGAAAGTCCACTTTTTTCATGGACGACTCCTGCGAAACCCTGGAAGAGAATTCATATCGACTACGCAGGACCATTTCACGGAAAGTATTGGCTTGTTGTGGTTGACGCTTTCTCTAAGTGGTTAGAGATTTTACCAACCACGAGTACAACAACAAATCAAACAACTTCACTATTAAGACAAATATTCGGTCGGTTTGGAATACCAAGAAGCATTGTGTCGGACAACGGTCCGCAATTCACTTCAGCTGAATTTGACAAATTTTGCAGAGAGAATGGCATGAGACACATAAAAACAACACCGTATCACCCTCGGTCAAATGGGTTGGCTGAGAGGTTTGTGAGGACTTTTAAGGATAAAATGAAGGCGTCAAAGAAGGCTGGACTTGACGTTAACATTGCTCTACAGCAGTTCTTGCTATCGTACCGTAATTCGATATCTCGGGCTACAGGTAGATCACCCGCAGAGCTAATGATTGGTCGCCGATTAACGACTCGCCTCGAACTTCTCAAGCCAAATGTGGAAGACAATATCGATAAAGAACTGGTTCATCAAAAAGTCTATCATGATCGCAAGGCAAAAGCAAGATCTTTTTCGGAGGGGGACGAAGTATGGTCGCTATCAAAAGACGGGAAGTCATACAAAGAAGGGACGGTGATTCAGCGTACAGGTGACTTATCATATCGGGTGATGATTGACGGACGAGAAGAACGAAAGCATGCCGACCATCTAAGAGCTCGCTGCGTAACTTCTTAAAGGGGAGGGAAATGTTGTGTATTGTTATTATTTATTGGTTACTAAGTTACTGTTTGTTTACATCTGTTTTATAGTTATGTCAAAATATAAAATATTCAGTCTTGTTTTGGACAAGCTCACAAAATGCAAGTGTAGAGTTTTTAGTTTTATTTTAGTGTTACTTTAATACTAGATACTACAGTAGCCTTACCTGCTCCTTAGTCTTTTCTACTCGCTGTTTCCTATTAATTTTTGTTTTATTAAAACCTTGGTGGTTTAACTAGTATGCCTCCTAATGTTTTTGTTCCTGTCTGATCTGATCACAGACCAAAATACCTAACAGTCTACCATTCGATATGAGACCGATGTTCCACTTGTACAATTTTATATAAGTAAATGTGAGGAAATTAAAATAAAGGTCAGTAATTTTAGCTTAGTGGTCTAAGCGATAAGAGATCAATGTGCTTGCAACTTGCAACTAGATAACAACTTCATGTACCCGCCAGAGGGTTGAATATTAGTTTGTTGTGCAAAATGTTGTCCTTTGGTAATAATTTATCTCTTAATTAATTAAATTCAAATAAAATAAAAAAATAAATAAAATCAATACTTATACAATACTGCTTTGGAACATTTTTCTGTAAAAAGAAAGCTGGAGGATGCATATATGACCAATTTATATGAGAATGTCTTCAATGTGGTAATGATGATTATGATGTGTATTTGTAGCCAGTGCAGAGTCGAGGATGGAGGTGAACGGAGTTTTGTCCAAGAGTTGTTCCAATTACAACATATCCAATATTAAAGACCTTATTTGGTTCTCAGCCAACAAGAAGATCCTCTCCATCTACCCCCAGGTAAGGCTCTCTTTCCTCTTTCTCCTTGTTTTACCATTGTAAGACTATTGCGTGTTCAAATCACGTCAGGGTCACCAGTATAATATAGTATTATTAGCTATATAGAATAAACTGACTCTATGGTTTACACTTCAAGACTTGGGGATGCAATTATATTTTTTTTTTTTACAAAAAAACCAAAAAACTTTGACTGACCTTTTGTCAAACAATAAAAATTAAAGTAAAATAAAATAAATAATAAATTATTTTGAATTCTGTAGGACTATTTGCCTAAACCATTATTATATTTTGTACATTGTAAATATTAACAATTACTATTACTAATTTATTGCTACTTTTTTAAGGCTGATTTCTATTTAATCACTAAATCTCAGAAACTTATAAACCACTATCACAAATTTTGCCACACAGCATGCTTTAATGATGTAATCATCTGCTAAGAAAGGATTTTTAGATCTGTAGTTTTGATTCAAGGTGGTAGCCTTTTTTTGTAAATTGTTTATGGTTGCTATATTTCCAAAACTATTTAGGCTAGAACCGTGAAATTTGAAATTTTTAACTTCTTATAAAATATTTTTCAGAACCTGGAGAGTGCTCGCTTTGCAATAAGGCAAGTTAAGCAACATCGGGCCGGGTCAGAAGGTGACCACAGCTCTGGGTTCGATTCCCCCTGCTCAATGTCCACCCTGCATTGTTTAAAAACAAATGGGAAGCTCCTTGAAAGAGTGGTGCCACCAGGTTTCGGCCTGGAAACCATGATGATGACACTTCTGGTTGTTATGACTCATGGTTAACGAACATGAAGATTTCAGTCCCTAACCCGGGTTTGATGTATGGGCCCACCTAAGAGGCCTGCATCTTTGGATGTAAAAGCCCCCTGGAATTAAAAAAAATAAGTTTTTCAATTTTACTTTGAAATTCAATATGGCCAATCAAGAAGGGAAGTCCTCTGAACTCATCTATTTGTTACTGAATCTTGGACTTGGTATACACTAAAATGGTCTAAATTTATATAGTATTTTCTTTATTGGTTTTGATGTCAGAATGTCATTCTGTTCAGCTAACCCATTCCTACAACAATGTTTTCCTCAAATTTTGTTCAGGCATAAATTCAAACGGCATTGTATTTGTGTTGGTGGTCTCTGTTCTATGTCTGGTCTTTTATTTTATTTTTATATATTGCTGTGTTTTATGTTAACAGCAAGAACTGGATGTGTCTGGATGGATCAGCGTGATCCCAGGGAAAACTCAGCTTCCGTTCGAGTTGGATGGAGAGTGTCGAGTCAAGTTGAGCCATGATTCGAGGCACCTCATGCTCCTCGAGGCAGACTACAACACCTGCGTGTACTCACAGCTAGGGCCTCATCATACTCTCCAGGTCGGTATTGTATTATAATGAACTAGCCATTGAGCCCGTGGAAAAGGGCAGAATAAATATGGTTGAAAAAAGAGCTGAAAGATATTTAAATAGATATTTACTGTTTAAATAGTAAGTTTCATGCTCGTAACTTCAGTGCAAGGGGGTGGCTCAGTGGTAGAGCATCTGGCCTCATGTGCTGGAGGTCACTGGTCATTTAGAGGTGAGTCGCCGTCGCTGTCGCCTGTTGTCCGGACACTACTCAGTTATATAAAAGATAGATTTGCTTCAGATGTGTGTTTAATAAGGCATTAGGATTATTCTGGTTTTGATCAACAGGATGACTGGAAGTTATCCAGCCAAACTTCATGGTTAGTTTTTATGGCCATATTGGAACAAAAACTGTTGAGTAAGCATATGCCCATTTCTCAATAGTTCTCGAGATATCGATTTATTTTATTTTTTTAAGTGTTTCACAAAAATTCTCAAAAAACGCCCAATATCTCAAAAACTAAATGCGATAGAGAAATTAGGCTAAGGAACAATTTTAAAGAGCTTAAAAAAACCTTTCAGAGTCACTCATTTATTTCCAAATTATCAGCTGCTAAGCATATTTTAAGTCCTGTTACATTTGAAAATTTAGATTTTTTAATAATCAACCACAAAATTCCTGAGCTTTATACTCTTAATTGAGGGATGCTAGAAGTGTGTCCATTTTAGGAAAAACTTCTGCTTTTTCATAAGCTTTCAAATGGTATAATTAAAGTTTAAGATCAGCAGACTAGTTTTTGAATTATGTTGGATTGAATGTTACCAGACGTGATTTTTTTTGGTCAGAATCACAACCATTTATTTCTTGTACAAATGCCAAAAAGGTTTCCCTGAACGAAACCACTACACTTCGGGTTTCTGATAAGAAATTTGACACTGAACAAAAGTTCCTATAAACGGTTCCGAAAAAGCTTCGTTTTCGAGATATTTGCAAAATACATTAATAAGACTCAATTTTTGGACGTTTTTCATTAAAATTCTCAAATAATACATTCTTATCATAAAACACCTTGCAACAAAAAATTTCCCCCAAATTTGGGTCCAAATTTTACTTGTATTCGAGTTATTAGCATTTTTCCCCCCCCCCATTAATTTCAAAATTATGCTAAATAATTTAAAAAGTAAAGGCCATAATTTAAAGACACAGTTTGCGTTAGTGAAAAGTTCATTAAATTTCTTTCGCCTTAACTTTATTCACCCTATATAATTAGTGGATTAATACGTATAAGTTTTCCACGTTTTGATAATTCTAATGCTGTTAGCTCTATTGAAATCGTGATGGCATTTATACTTAAGCTGACACCAAAAATACCCTTACTTGCGGTATCTGTAGTGGATGCTGCAAGAAAGAGCACAACCTTTGAGACAGTAGTAACCACCTTCCTAGGACTTCATTATGATTCCAAAAATTCCAAGTTCGTAACTTTCAAAAGACACTAATGACTTTAAAACTTTTAAAAGTTGGTTACAGATTATTGTAATTCATTATATTGCAAGTGTTATTTTGAATTCAGGTAGAGAAGTATGGAGTGGCATTAGCTTGGCACGTAGCCGAACACATGAGCCTCCTGTTTGAAACAGACGAGCGGAGGTTGGCAGCATTGTGTGTCTCATTATAATATGTTGCAACTGTTATTTTGAATACAGGTAGAGAAGTATGGAGTGGCATTAGCTTGGCACGTAGCCGAACACATGAGCCTCCTGTTTGAAACAGACGAGCGGAGGTTGGCAGCATTGTGTGTCTCCTTCATGCACAATAATCTCTCGCTTGAAAATGGAATCAAGATTATCAGGATCATTAGTACGTATCTCTCATTACCCACTTGACTGGCTTTATATTTTTTAATCTAATGTTTACAAGTACACAGGAGCTTAGCTTTGAAATTCTACTATAAGATTTGTATTTAACATTTATTATCAGAGCTTTCACCCAGGATAGGTCTGAGCATCATCATTGATCTAATAATTGCTCGATAAAAAGCACTTTTTATAAACTACGTTTTTAAATTTTCTGTCATAAATCATAAATTTGAAACCTGTCAAAATGAAGATAGTAAATATGGGACATATCAAAACAAATAAAATAACCTGAACTAACTTTCCATACAGCAAAATTTGCTGAAAACGAATTAAATTTGGCTGAAATGAATAAAAGTATTAAAATAATGCATTGTCATCGTGTTCTGAGCTATTCTAAAAGTTTCAAATGTCTAGCTACTCGGGAAGTTGTACTGGACAAACAAACAAACATACAAGAAAGCAAGCAAATATAAAGTAGTAAAAAATACAATAAGGTTAAATTACGAGTGTTTTGTAAATTTTTATTAGAGATTATTTATTTTTGTCTGATTGTTCTTATTATGTTTCTGTAGATTTCATTTGAAAATATTGTTGACTTTACCAACTAATGCCTTTTTTATGTTCTGATATACTTCTAATTAGACTATCTCACTATTAATTTTATTTAGGTTTAATATTGTTTATAATGAGCTTTATATTAAAAAGCACTTCTCTCATGGCTAAAGAGGGCTCTTAAACTAGTGATGCGGGGCATAAAAAAACTCGTGTAGAATTGTGGTTTGGTCAACCATAATACATATGTTCTCAATATTGGTACATACTGAAAATAACTAAATTTTTTTATGTAAGACACCATATAATTAAGAACTTACTTTTTAAAACCCTCATCTCAATCAAATTTTTTGCAAACATTTTGTAACAATTATGTGCAAAAAGTGTTCAATTTTAATAGCTAGATATTTCTTTCCTACACTTAAATTGATGTATAGCATGTCATACCGATTAAAAACTTTTTGCTTACTCGTTCACCATATGGGCCGCCATATTGAAAATATTAAATATGAAATTTTATTAGTTGCATATTTTTTTTCCTTCTCTTAAAGACCTTTAAATGTTAATGACCTTAATGTATAATACATTATGCTAACTAATTTTTTTTAGTTGTCCGCCATATTGGCCGCTTGAAAATGTTTAGTTTGGAATTTCCAAAAACTATACAGTTTGCACAAATGCCAAGATGCATCTATGTGCCAAATTTTGTTGGAATTGATCAATTTTTACTCCAGTTATCGACAAACAAACTTTTCAAATCCCAAATCTCTGAAATGAAGAACTCACTATGCTCGTTCAATAATTAACATATAAATAAATAAATAAACTAACTCTCCTAATGCTATTGAGATAATGATATAAAGGATTTATGTTTTCAGGTGTAAAAGTGCGAGGGTCTCCGTACAGGATAAGAAACAGCGACACTGTACCACAAAAGTACGCACCTCTAGATCCAGGTAACGTTTTAACACTTTTCAATTCAATGTAATAAAACTCAGCTTCTCAAATAACCTTGTTTTTGACTCTGAGGTACCACTTAGAGACAAAATTCTAGGTTGATATTAGTAAGAAACTTTCATTTATGAGAGTTCCTAATATTATTGTTCTTTTGATTTATAAACGCATTGTAATCTTGAAGGGCTAACTACAAAGATGTCATGATGCCTTGTGATCAATACTTATACTACATTGTACCTTGGATCATTGGGCGTGGTTTTAAATAAAAGTCAATCCACAGTTTAAAGATTATGAGCATGATTAGAAATAAAGATGTACTTACTTGAACTTGTTAGCTATTATAGACTTAAGCAGCACTTACACTATCAAGCCTCTTGATCAAAATAGTGCGTCAAGCATCAAAAAGAAAATATTAATACTTACCAGACTAGACAGCAGATCTGAAACAGGATTCTCCCACATGGGTATAAAAATGTTCAATGCTCTTCCTAAATGTATAAAAATACTGGAAAATGAAAAATTAGACAAAAAAATAAAAGCACTCTTAATTGAAAATCCTTTTTACAAAATAGAAGGATATTATTTGTTTTGTGCTGAACTATGTTAAAGTATTGTTTTTTTTTTCTTATTTGTATTTCTGACAATTTTTATAAGTCTAAGCAATAAATATACTATTCAAATTCTAATTCATGATTGATAGTCTAGGAACCTGTTTGATGTTTGAGTCAAGCCTTGACGGAGATTGATGGAAAGTTTGAATGAGTCAAGCGGTTTGACGGAGCGCTTCATAGTCTACTGCAATTTTGATCAAGCATTCCGTCAATCACCTGCTCGACACCCCAAATTCTGATTGGAAACCATGGTATCTACACAATACTGATTCACTACTGTCCAGGAGGAGCAGTTAATTTTGAGCAGCTACAAGTCGAAAACTCCGCTACAAATGAGTGTAGATGAAAAGATTGATGGGATGCTTGATGCACCCCAAGGTGGCTTGAAGCTCGTGTCAATCAGCTTGACGTGATGTTTTGATCAATGCTTGATAGTGTAGGGACTGCTTTAATAGATACTTAGAGTATTTTCTTCCTTTATTGCCACATTAGATCAAAATATATATTACGTTGTTTAAAATAAATAAATAAAAGACGTTCATAGTTAGATAAACAAAGATGTGATCCAAGGTACACTTTACCAGATATGATCGTGGTTTGAGGAGAGAGTTTTGGAAGTATGCTATCCACTTTACTACACTGATCCCCATGTATGTGACTACACGAGTGTTTTTATTTTATTTCAGAACTGGATGGTAAGGAGAGGATAGAGGGGTTCGTGAGTCGATGGAGGGCCCACATCTCCATGATGGCAACATTCTGTGAAGCAGTGCAGCAGGTCTCCATCACTCAGCAGGAGATCTCAGTCAGACATCCTGGCTCCGGTGTCGGGTCAGTATTCACTCACTTTACTCTGTTATTTGGAATATGAATTTAAGTTTTAAGTTTTTGGTAGTATTCATACTACGGAGATATTAAATTTTAATTTAAATCAAATTGTAATTAATATTAACTACGGGAAACATACAGAGAACCTCTGTATGTTTCCCGTAGTTAATATCTTTTATATAATCGAGTAGTGTCCCGACAAAGGGCGACGGCAAGGGCAACGGCGACGGGCGACGACTCACCTCTAAATGATTTATAACGTTAAAAATTGATGCGCCATATGCTGGGATTGAACCAGTGACCTCCAGCACCTGAGACTCGGACACTACCGCTAAGCTATGCCTGTGTAATGATTCGAAGGGCATAAAACTTTCTATTTAAACAGTATATATCTATTTAAATATTTTAATTTTAATTATAACTGCATAAACTTACTATTTAAACAGTAAATATATCTTTAAATATCTATTTTAATTATAACTAATTATCTCTCAGCTCTTTTTCTCAACCATATTTATTATTCTACCCGTTACCATGGGCCTAACGGCTAGTTAATTATAATTTGATTTAAATTGGAATAGGAATACCGGTAATTGTTGTTGGACTCTTAAGCCTAGTTTGCACGATTCGAGTATTTTAGTAAAGCAGTTGGTCGCAGTAGAGTCACAGATAAGTACTAATGGAATTTTAAGATGTGTGGTACTAAGGTTGATTTTATTGACTAAGTGTTATGTTCCAGTATGAAACATTTTGCTTCCGAGCTCACCTAAGGTACTAGAAGCATTGCTATTCTTCTGAGAAATAATAAGAAATATATTTCTTATAAACTGTAGACTCCTTTTCTCTTGAGAAAATAATTATTGAAAAAAAATATATATATATATATTTTAATGTGGTCTCTCAAAGTCCCTGTACGAGGGCGACAATTTAATGTGGTTTCCTCTAAGTCGTTTAGGTAGCTCATAAATAAAAAAAATAATTTAAATGAAATTAATAAATTAATAAGGAGTTGATAAAAA
>KZ652194.1:41390-54248 GCA_001010745.2 Gerris buenoi
ACTATATTATATTTCTTGTTAGTTTGCATATCATACTATATTATTATACTATACTATATTATATATATTATACTATATTTTTATACTATAATACATTATACTATTATATTATACTATATTATATATTATACTATATTATATTTTTTGTTAGTTTGCGTGATATTATACTATATTCTTCACGTTGTTTTAAAAGGTAGTAACTATGTCTGTGCCGTTGGCATCGGCTCGTATTTTTAAATTGCAAGACGGTGAAACTATTAAGTTTCTAAAATTGTATTCCAGTTACTCAGTTTTATATGATTCGAGCTGTTCAAATTATAAAAATAAAGATTTTAGAGAAGCTCGTTCATGGTTGGCACCCTGTAATCAACTGAGAAGTGATAAGAGTGATCTCTCTCCTGTGTGAACTCTCCACGCCCCTCCGCCACTTCACTCTTCATCCCCCCTCCAGGCGTACGTCACAACAGTCTTCTCTCTAGCGTGGCACTGTCGAGTGCCCACTCCCCGTGGGAACCCGGCTTAAAACATCAAAAGAACAAGATTTTACACTTCATGTCTGTGAGACAATGTTGTACATCAATAAGGTTAATATTGAGGTTCTTGATGATGTTTTTTTCCTCCATCTTTCTTTCTGTTAGCTAGCTTGACCTGCTAATTTAGATTCATAAGTTTTCTAGTTGTCCCTTTTATATATCAATAATTAAATTGTTGGGTCGATAAGGGTGTATAAAAGCAAAGATTATTTCATAATCTTCGCTCTTCCGGAGGGGGGCGAAATATAGCCTTTATGATATAATCTTTTTTATACACCCTTATCGACCCAACAATTTAATTATTGATGTAAAAAAGGGACAACTAGAAAACTTATGAATCAAAATAAATTTGTCTAATTGAGGTTTTTATTTTACAATATTCGACTTGTAGAGGTAATAATAAAGGCAAACACTGTTGGGAAATGAAGGGGATTCGGAAAAAATTGAGTTATTGAGGAATTTGAGTTATTGAGGTTCGAATTATCGAGAGTCAACTGTACTACATAATAAGAAATAGAAAGATGCAGTTGCTTAGGAATATTCTAGCCTTGCCTTCACCATTACAATAATATGTATGTTTATTATGTTTTTTTTTTTTGTGATGGCAGGGCCGTGAGGCTAGTACCTGGAGAGGATATGACAGCTTCAGAAGAAGAAGAGGCTTGTGCCCTAGAGGAAGAGGAGGAAGACAAAGAAGAGTATGGTGAAGGTTTTAGTGGAGGAGGCAGTGTTACCGAACAGTTTGGTGGAGAGTACACTCCGTCAGATACTCACACTGCTACCAACCCGACGACTGTATGCTGCAGGTCTTCCACTGTGTCCAGCCTTAGGGAGGATACTGTCTCAACAGACACAGTCATACCACCCGACTCGACAAGGTACTTGTGTAAATTATATCTAGGTACCTGTGGTGAGGTTGGACCCAGAGTCATAACCCATCCTTCTTTCTATTATTTAACTATAAATTGGTGTAATGTTTACCCAGATAACACCACCTGTACATTAAAACAACGTGGATAATTAATAATCACAAGGTAATAAATTGATGAAATAACTGATGAACATATTGTCGGTGTTGAACCAAAACAACTGCCAAGCACAGTTCACATTAAACAACTGACTCACACAATGTAGTGTATCCAAGCTATTATGCAGCGCCAGTGAACCTTAGCTACTATGCATCACCCATTTATCTTTTTAGTTTTTAATAAGATATTAATAAGTGTTATTTTTTCACTTAATTATTCCAAATATGTGATTCAATATGAAGAATTTCAAATATGTGATGAAATAAGAGCTTTAAAGGCTATATTCTAGGATCGGTGGTTTGATTCCTGCAAACATGACACATTTTTCTCTCTGCTAGTTTGATAATAATTTAATGGCAAGTGTATTATTTCTCATATTACAACATTTTTATATGGAGAAAAATCTTAAATTTTAATGTAATAACTAAAGTATTAAACAGTAAAACTTTGTCAGTTTGTAAAACCCAGTCCATTAGTCGGTCCGCTATGCCTTTGCACCAATAGAGTTGATTGATTTGTTTTGTTGTGTAGGAACTCCGGTGAGCTATCAATGGACACTCCGGCCAGCTCATTGAGGTCGTTTCCTAGCACTCCGCTGAGATCAACTGTCAGCACGTCACTCCCGACCTCTTCCACCAAACCACCCAACATACTCGTCTTCTCCGAGAGCTCATCGACTGCTGAAGCTGTCAAATCTGCACTTCTCGCCACCCTTGCTACCAACAAGTCAGTAAATACCTTGTACTTAAGTGAACTAAAACCAATTTAAACTTTTGGGAGCACCACTAACTTACAGTATGTGCCAAACGAGAGTTAGTGCATTGACAGCATGGAAAAACTAGCAAATGAGGTGGGGAGCCGATGAGAGCTCAAGATTTGTCCTCTGGCTAACCATATAAGAAGGTGAATGTAGTGTCTTTATTTTTTCCCTCAGAGGTTGGCCAATCTGTGTATCACTCGATTTCCCACACTTTCAACGCACTAACTCTCGTTTGGCACAGACTGTAGTTCTTTTTCACCTGAGTAAAGTGGTGTGCTTCAGCTTAAAGAGATGCAGGGCTCCAGAAGTCCATGCTTCTTTTTTTAGGCATTTAAGTGTGAAAACTTGTAAATAGAAGTAAGAATTTGCATTGATTACCATATAGATGTGGACTAAAGTGTTAAAGAGTTTGGCATTATTCAATACAAGCCATATCCCTCCCCAGTTGGGGGGTTACGGTTATCAAAAGTACAGATATTTATTACATAGGTTTCTACAGTAGAACCTCGTTTACATGACCCTCAATAACACAACAACCTCAATTACAAGTGCAATTTTCAAATCCCCTTGAGATTGGCATAACACATAATGTTAAATTAACATCTATAACGGGACTATTATTATCCAAACAACTTCAATAACACGTTTTTTTTCCCCCAATTCACAATGTAACTCAGAACCTCTATAACAAGTCGTTTTGAGAAGACAACCTCTATAACGCGACTCTATACAGGAATAGGTCGACCTTGATCAAGTCTAGATTTGAAAACCCCACCCATTAACCTCGATAACACGACTGATAGCTAAAATAACCTTAATAACACGACCCTCAGACTGTTTCCCTTATCCCTTGAGTAGGGAATCCAATCCCGGACAAAATTTTCGATCCCGGGATTTCGGGACCACAAAAACGAATCCCGGGATCCTGGGACCAATCCCGGGATTGGCCAAATTCCTACTAGACTTATAAAAAGCCTAAAAGCATGTAGTTATGATGTATTATTATTATTATAACAAAATAAGCCATATTTATTTAGCATTTCTTTTTTCTTTTTTTTTTTTAAATTGATAAACATTAATCACACTAAAGGAGCAAAAACATTTTACGTCAATGTGGTCAAGTATAGGTTGGTAGTAGGTTCGTAATTAAGAAACAAGCTACACTGTGGTTTTAGGCAGTAAGTTTGTATATTTAAACTGTTGTATTCGTACAAATAAATTCAAATTCATTTTTAAAAATTAAATACCTTATATAATAAAATAATGAATAATTAATACACTAAGTGAAAGATATGTACCAAATAATAACAACTAATCATCCCGTAATACGTTTTAGCCACAAACAAAACTCTGAATACTCGACATGTTCATAAAAATGTGCTGTTTAGGTTTTAAAATTGTTTGAATTTACAAAACAACAAAATTGAGCCATTTCTTTTCTTATGGTCCTTCTTAGAAAAGTCAGTTTTCGTCTGTGCTCCAGGCTCATACTTCTTCCAACAGTNTTTTTTTTTTTTTTTTTTTTTTTTTTTTTTTTTTTTTAGAAAAGTCAGTTTTTGTCTGTGCTTCAGGCTCATACTTTTTCCAAGAGTTTTTACAGCAGTTTTCATACTTTTTCTTGATATAAAAGTTGTGTAAGTGTAGCTGGAGCTAGATAAATACTTTCCTCTCTCTTAATGCCTGCTTCTGTCCACACGGCGCAGTCAACAAATCACAGAAGTCAGTCTACTCTTAAATTCTAAGTGCATTCGACTACCTGATTAATATTTTTGTTTATTCAAGTCATTTGTTTTATTGTTTATTTACTTCACTACTTAGAAAATAAAATAATTAATGTTATCTATTTAGAAAATCAATTATTCTCTTGAGAATACAGAATAATAGTGATTGTATCAGTCAAAATACCTTAAAACGTTAAAATGTTCAAATCCCGAAATCCCGGGATTGTTACTTTACAATCCCGGGATCGCGGTAGGGGTAAATCGGCCCGGGATTCGAGATTCCGGGATTGGATTCCCTACCCTTGAGACACTTGTTATTGAGGATCTACTGTATTATGTTTCACATGGCGAGAGGGGAGGGGGGCCTCAGTCTCAGTGCTGGATTAGTGGATGTGCTGAACTGGAGGAGTGTCAGACTACAGAGACTTAACTGCATTTTCTACTCATTTCGTTACATGAGTGAACAGGTCAAGTCTATAAAGGTCCCTTGTGTGAGTGGGATGAAGTAGGATTTTTGTTGGTTTAAGCTTGATGTCGGTGAATTGTAACACGTTGTGAATGTTGTGTCGACAGGTACACAGTAGACAGTGTGAGTTGGAGCAGGCTGATCGACACTAAGATGGAGTCAAGACTGTTAGTGGTACACGGAGATGTGCCGACACCTGGACCCCTGATCAACAGGTTGGTTTCCTGTCCTGGGACAGCAGCGTTTGTCTTGTGTTCGGACTTACTACGCACCGTGCTGCCCATGTTCCGCACCGCCGAAGTCAGACCTAATGAACTGGTACGGTGTTCATACAAGACTTGGAAACACGTGCCTTTGGTACATCATATCTTCATGTACCAGCCAACCCCTCCTGCCAATGCCTTCTCACATGACCACCAATCCAAGTGAGTATCTCGCATATATATTTATATGTATATATATCTACTCATTTTGTAGCGTAAGAGGATATATCGAATAAGAATCTGTCTGATCCAACTCATATTCATAACTTTTGTGTCCAGAGTTGTTCAATTTTTTTTCCATTTGGGGTTTCACGTTTCCATTTATCGATTATTCACATTTTATCAAAATTTATTATAAAAAAGAAGAATTCCTCCCTTGAAAGGGAATCGAACCTGACCTCTCATTTTTAGCAATTTATTTATTTATTTTTTATCAATATATAACATTTTCCCAGGAGAACAACTTTACATGGTTAGATTTGTAATTAAATCGATTATATTTTAGAGCAATAAATCCATTGAAGCCTCCAGGAAAATATAGGTTTCCAATATAAATTATATGATCACAATCGCAACAACAATATAATAAAATTAGTGTGTATTTTGAGTGTTTATATGTTGTGTTTTAATCCACAGCAATATTACTTGATAATACCTCTTATTGTTGCAATAACCTTTTTTTAATGAAACAATAGCCAACAATTTAAAATTTTGAAATGTTTAAATGATATCAAGTAAAGAGTGAAAATATGTATATGGTGTTGTTTACAACTAGGCACTGGACCCTGTACTGTTCCTTATCATCGACTCTTCTGGTTTGGTTAGATCGATGCACTATTACAAAAATTAGCTACTAACTGAAAATAATGTTCAGTAGAATTTTCGGTCATAAGTGTATTCTTATAAAAATATCCTCCTTTTCTATTTCTTTTCCCAGGGGGATTCCAAAATTAAGTCCTAAACAGTCCTCACATGCAGACCCAAGGTGCGAACCTGGTTTAGTAGACTGTCTCACTGACTGACTATCCCCTTGAATAAGCTGCACTGGCAGTAAAAAGCGCAGTAGTAATAAAAAGTCATATATATACAGTAGAGTCCCGCTAATCCGAACTAATTGGGACCGAACCCAGTTCGGATTAGCGAAAATTCGGATTAGGCGGATTTTTGTAAATTAATGTCATATTTTCACTTTAGGAGGCAATAATATCCTAATTTCGAAAAAATAGAAGTAAGATTGAGATGTTTTGTACTACCTCAAGTGAAAAGACCTTTGTAAAACGTAGTGAGACAACTGTTTCATCTTACGATAAATTAGACGAAGCGCTTTTCCTATGGTTTTCTCAAGAAAGACTGAAAGGAATCCCTATCACTGGCCCTCTAATCCAAGAAAAAGCTCTTCAATTAAACAACCTCATGGGTAGTGACGCATCATTTAGTGCAAAAACCTGTTCGGATTAGGCGGATTTATGGATTAGCAGGGTTCGGATTAACGGGACTCTACTGTATTTGTAATCTACTCTTCAGTAGCTTTCATTTGATACCCATCTCAAAAAAATATAAAAATTTGTGTTTTGCACATTGTTATGCATTATGCATTGTAAATACTAAATGTTAACCTTTTCTATATATATTTCCTAGGTAGGTCAAAAAGTTACGCCAGTATTTTAAATTTCACATCACTATCGTTAACAGTTGTTGGGATAAGAACCAAAGTACAACGGACAGACAGACACATAACCCTCGGCATAAGGATTTCGAGGATGATCTACGGAACCCTAATTAAAGTTTAAAAAAGTGCATTGCTATGTATCCAGAAGGATATGCAAGATAGTACTTTGTGAGATACCTGTAGCCTGTAGGGGCAGGAAGGGTCCTTGCCTCTCTGTGAACTTAGCCTTAGTATTTAAAGTCAATGAATTATTAATGTATGTTTGGGATTTGCATGATAGTCGGATGCCGTGGTAAGTTAACGTTGACTCTTGTGAGACTCGTAAGTTTAGCTTGTTGCTTAGTTTGTTTACAACCCCTCGTTAGTTTTATCTTGTGTGAGTACAAGACAGGTGAAGTCTGTTGCAAATGTTTACAACTCTTTGTTAACAATTCACTTGTACTTTGTTTTGTGTTTTTAGTTTTCATTTTGTTTGTGTTGTTTTTGTCTGAGAATAATAAATTTGTGTGTTGTAGATTCAATTTGTGAATTGATTTATAGGTAGAAAATATGTGTTTTAATTAAAGCATAGTTCCCTGAAAATTTAATTGTAAAAACTAAATTAATTATAAATAATTAACTTTTCCTCTTTAAAAATACAATCAGAGAGTTGGAATGTTTAGGCATGGATAGCTATAATAATTAAACTTAGGTAATTAAAAGATCCAACACACATTGTGTATTGTTCCAGCTATTGTTCTAGTTATTTCTGATCGAAATCTTCAGCGTACTAGATATCTTTGACATATTTTTGTTAATAATTGGGATTTATGTTTCAGTTAAATTATTTCTCTGTAAGCTTGGTGGTTAAAGTGTTTTACTGTATATTCGGGGGGGGGGGCATTGATCAATTCCCACCGGCAGGATTTCTCTTTAATAATGCAGTTCTGCAAAATTTAACAAATTTGTGAAGAAAATTATATTTACAAGGTTGATGAGTCCGACTCTGACGTCTAAATTTCTCCTATACGTTGTTTTCCTAGAAAATGCCACTAAAGTTTGCAAACATTTTGTAAAAAAAAAAAATAAAAAAATCCAACCTTTAAGAAAATTGAAAATTTATGAAAAATAAAATCAATTTTTCCTCTTATTAATTCTTTGAATTTCTGTTCATTTTTCAGTTATATAACAAATGTTTTATGACTTATTACTGATTTTGACTGACTTTGGTCTATACGATTAAAATGTATGTAAAGAGAGGGGGAAGCACCTAAAACATTTATGGGAGAAGGGCAAGTACTACATAATATTATGATTCTGTAGTATTTTATAGTATTAGACGCGGGGAAGCTATATCCCACACTAATTGTCCGAGTATTCTCCTTTAAGGGGGTAGGGTAACTTGGGTTTTTCTATAGAAAAAATGCTAACTTTAGGTACACTTTTTTCCAAAACTACTAAACGGATTTCAGTAATTCTTTTTTTTTATTTTGTTCGGCTTAAAAAGTGGATAATTTTGATCATTTTGTTTTAAAATATGATTACCCTGAAATTTTGGGTGACTGTGTAAAAAAATACAATTTTTTTACAACTTATTCTTTTACTGTACTCGAAATAATAATGTTTTTTGAATAAAGAACGATTAAAGTGAGCAGAAAATATCTGCAAACAATACAAAAAAAAAATCATTGTATTTGGCCTGGTAGTTTTGGAGAAAAGTGTACCTGAACGTCTAAAAACGTGACTTTACAGGAGAGTGTAAGAAAGTATTTCTTGAGGGTAACTATGGAGTTTTACTCTAATTTTAATAAACCTGTAATTACCTTTATGTACCTATAATTTTTTAATTAATGATTAAATAAAATAAGATAATAGTGAAGCTTTGTTAGTAGATTAAATCTGTATATTCCCAGTAAATGTATAGAAAAATTTTATAATTTGATACATAGTTCGCTGTGAATGTTATAAGGTCTTAAACATCTGTATTGTATTCTTCCTTTGTTTTAGTCAATTTTAAATGTGTTTTGGTGTGACAATGTTTTGTTGGCAGCTGTTTGCATGGGAAGATAATTGACCTGTGCACTTATCTTGTTTTGTAGGAATTAAGTGCCCGGCAATAGCAATACGTCCTTGTCCGTCTAAGCTACAAAACTGTGCACTTTAGTGTTTTGTTGTGTTTTAATAGTGCTGTGAGAACATAATTGCTGTAGTGAAATTATGAACCTGTTTTCTTTCTTGGGTATTCAGGGGTATAATAAAACATCAACTACGTTTTATGTGATATTTCGTCCCTACTTTGGGACATTATCAAGCAATATACTTAATTATCTTTCTTCATTAGTTAAAATTATTTTTGGTGTCAGCTCAATTAAAAAAAGGTGATTTTTAAAACAAATCTACTTCTTAATCTCGTCATATTTGAACATCCATAATATAGATTAGAAATAAAAGTGCAAGTAACACATAGTAAAATACATGAGTCAGGTCCAGAGATTGAAACAAGACTCTTAAGCCTCAAGTACACGGGGCTAGTTTACAAGCTACAAGCCGGCGAGTAAGAAGCCGGCGAGTCAGCGAGTGCGCTTGTTGTTGTCCCACAACGTGGAAAATGAAAAACAAAATGGAAAATGAAAAGTGAAAAATGAAAAACTTTCTTCTATATATTATAACCGCTTTGCCGCTTGTGCACAAGCAACTGTGAGTACACTAGGCTAGTTAACAAGCTAGCTCGCTCAAAAGCTGGCAAATAGCTTGTAAAGTCGCCGGTGGATTAACTTTTTCCAGAGCTTTTTTAGTAGCAGCTAATGGAGCGAGTGCATCTAGTACACTGGGCTAGTTTACGAGTTGCTTGTATAAAAGCTGGCTTGTAGCTTGTAAACTCGCCCCGTGTACTTGAGGCTTTAGGAGTCTTGAGGCCTCACATTGTGTCAGTTCCTAAGAATAACAGAAAGTGATAAACCATGTAATAGCAAAACTTACTTTCTTTCCACAATAAAATTGTTATTATGGCAAAATCAGGTTTCAGTTATTAGTGGTCAATACCATCTCTGTAGGGGCAGTGTCACTGTACATGCAACCTAGAATAGTTGAGAACGACCCCTTTAATAGACGCAAAATATAGGGATTCACATGTGCTTTTCTCCAGAAGATTTATATTTATTAGACTTTAGAGATGTCGACTTGACAAACGATTCCCCACACTGAAGCTGGTGTGAAGAGACAGTTTTTCACTGCTTTCACCTTAGAATTTGAATTTTATATTTCACTCTGAGAGTTAGTAAGTTTCACAAAATCTCTGTAAAAACAATTAGCTTTGTGCTAGTGTCAGTGAGTTTTACTGTGTCTGTGTCCTTGTATTCTAATTTTAGCAATTATAAAGTTAGCGATTAATTAGTTAAATAATAATGCATATTACACAATACAAATAATTATAATTAAATTATAATATATTCCTTAATATTTGTAGTTTATTGTTCACTTGTTAGACTTGTGAAATTTGTAACTTTAGTTCTTCTATGTAATACATATTTGTATTGAAGGTTTTGAGTTTAGTCAGTTACTTCAAGATTTTACAACATATTGCAAATTATTTACTTTGTTATGTTTATCATTTATTTGAAATTGTTTTTATCAGTTAACGTACCTTATGGATTTTTTAGACAAATGGTTATTATCACTTCTATACTCAAGAGAGATTATATTCCTTAGACTGAAAAAAATGTTGCACTATAAAAACTATAAAAGTGTTAATATTCCTTTGTAAAATCAGTCTATTAAGCAAGCCCAGCAACTGATAAATAACTATACTAGGGCTAGGGTACCACTGTTACATCGAGATTTATCTAGTAATCTAAAGCAGTCAACATTTAAATTCTTTTATTTCACTGATACTGCAACAGGAATTTGAAGAAGGATCGCTACCATATGAGAAACAGATTCACATAAATTCCACTTGTTACTAGAGTTGGATCAAGAAGAGAGTTAATTCCAACTGTTCAGGTTGGTCTAAGTGAGAGAAGAAATAAAGGCCCCTAGGCAGTTACCCTAACTCCTGAGCCACTCTCCTGTCAGTGAAATTTTTGTTTGCCTAGTTAGCCTGTGCCTCTAGATGTAAAAATTCTGAGATCTCATTGACTCTTATGAGTTTATGAGTCATAAATTGACTCTTTTTTTGATCCTATATATAATTTTGACTGTGATGTGCTCAACAATGGTACAACAACTTGATAATGCCTTCGACAATATTATTTAGTTTGTCTTTTAAGCGAATCCTCCTCATCTCATGGTCAATATTTAGGCCGTCATGAGTATGTTACTATTTACGTAAGGGTCGATGCCTCAGAACCACAGTGGTCTCTACTGGTTTCAATATTAATGCTTATAAATATTTAATTTTGGCAGAGTAAGCTTTGTCCTGCTGGACCCTTCCTTCTATGCAATTTTGTAACTTGTGAGTTATACAAACAGCTTTCCACTCCAGGAATGTATCTTCTCTTTTAGGTCATTCTCATTTAAATCGGGCGTTTGCATTTGCTGTCACCCTTCTTGAGATGTAATTTAACGTGCCCCACGCAGAAGTATTCAAAACTGACAAGCGAGCAGTTTTATTGCTTCTACAAAACCACTGTATATTACGTTAGCTGGACAATATTTTTAATGTAAAGTATGAGCTAGAAACATTAAAAAATTCCCTACTGATTTTTCCTACTTGACTTTTTGCCATTATAGTTAGATAATTTAAAAATAACCATAATTTGGCTTTTGTACTTTTTGCTACGCTACATGCCTACATGTAAATGTGTATATGAAAGTAAATTTTTCTTTAAACAATAGAAATGACTTCACACTTGATTTCATATTATCTTTAAATTATAGGTTGGTACCGGTGCTAGTCGCTAATTATTTACTGCTACCGTTTTCCAATTTTTACTCAAATTACTGGTGAGACTATGTAAGTCAGCTTGAGTTACTGTATCATATTGAGTAGATTAGAGTAAGATCTGTTGTCCTTGGAACAATCTATTACATAATTAATTACTTTCAAATCATAAGGTTCCAGGTCATTACCCATTGTGGACCTTAGTTTCTCTGGTGATAATATATTGGGGAGGGGGGGGGGGGATATCACATATTACTGCTTGGAACATAAAGTGCATTGTTAATAATAGTCCAGGAGATAGCGTGCAAAAAAGTGTCTGACTAACATAAAGCTAGAATTTTGTATACAAGTCAATCTTTTAGCGCCTTTTAAGAATATGTGGTCGGCTAAGATCGTCTGCGGGACATAGTTTGGCAGTAGGTATTTGGAAAAATCAAAATGGTGGAAAGCGGCCATGTCTCACCAATTATGGTGGACAATGTGATTTTCATGATCCTGAGTACAGAATTAGTTAGTAATCAGTAATAGAAAATCAAGTTGATGTTAAGTTTGTCCTTTGACAGGTGAACACATTGATTTTAAGTAATATTTGAATAACTAACTCGTCAAGGGTGAAAATAACATCGACTTGATTTTTGCTCTACTAACCAATTCTGTACTCAGGATCATGAAAATCATACTGTCCACTATAATTGGCAGGACATGGCCGGTCTCCACCATTTTGATTTTTTCAAATGCATATTGCCAAGCTATGTCCCGCAGGCGAAGTTAGCCGACCACATACTCTTAAAAGGCGCTAAAAGATTAACTTGTATACAAAATTCTAGCTTGATGTTGGTCAGACACTTTTTTGCACGCTATCTCCTGGACTATAAGGGTTAATACAAAATAATTAAAAAAAATATATAAAAAAATCAAGCCTTGACAATGCTAATTTTAATGAGAATGACCCTCCTTAGTTTTGATTCTGTGATGTACCGCTGTGATGTGCCACTTTTCTGTGATGTGCCACTATTCTGTGATGCACCACTGTTCTGTGATGTGCTATTGTTCTGTGACGCCACTGTTGTCACGAGCATGTACAGTTTGGCTCTGGATGTATGACCTTGTACAGATAACCACTTTAATGGCTCATCTTTATTTTATGCTTACAATTATTTTGTGTGATTCCCGTTGTTAATGACTTATGTGATCCTCAACCTGGTATGAGTGAAATTCATGAAAATGTGTTTCTGTTTTTCATTTTTCTTTGACATGTACATCTTGTTTATGTAATTTCATCAGTTCCTTTAAAGAATATCTGTGCCCTAGGCTAATGAACCAAATATGTAAGTGCATTACAGTTTAATATTGATTATGTAGGCTGCTTATTATGCAAGGTGAAGCCGAGGCAGTCAATTAGGTAAATTACCTGCCTCAGTAGTTTTTATACCCTGTCCTCGCCTCTGGCTTGGAGGCTAACTTAATCACTTGGCAGTAATATTCCATTTTGCTGCCTAGTTAACTAAATAACTGTTATTTTATTGGGTCTTTTCTGTTAATCCCCCCCCCCCCCCCCCC
>KZ652194.1:55062-74860 GCA_001010745.2 Gerris buenoi
GCTTATATCATTAGATTCGTATTTAAATTGACTACATTTTAGAATTTTTTAATCAAAATCGTCGGAACCGTTTTCGAGAAATAATTTTTTTTCGTGTTTTTTCAGAGTTTTTGGGGGGTAGCGCCCTCAAATTTGGAGTTAAAATTCATTTCTCGATTTCGCCTCGGGGTATGATTTTTCTGAACGTGTATGCCAAATTTCGTCAAAATCGGCCCAGTAGTTTAGGCTCCAGGCGTCTGCACAGACGACAGACAGACGACGGACAGACATTTTTTAAAAACCACTTTTTTGGACTCAGGGGACCTCAAAACGTGTAAATCCATCAAAATCTCAAAATCGAATTTTCACGCCATCACAATATTTTCTCTTTATATGAGAAAGTAAAAAAATTATCGGCACTAAGATTTGCTCTAAGAGTGTAGGTTTATGTCTAAAACTGCTTAAAATGCTGTTTTTCAATGTTTATTTTGAAATCTTTCCCGGGGAGGACCCCCGGACCCCCCTTCTATAAGGGGGGGGGGGGGGGGTAGAGGGTAGGTTGCAGTTCCGGCACCTCAATTTCTAGAAATCGAGCACTGTCTACACTTAATTGTTTTTTGTGACAAAGGTCAAAAAAGTGATTCATATGGTTATTTCAATAAATAATAAGGACATTTTATTGTATTAGAGGTCAGAAAAAGTAGTTATGTATATATACCGATAAATGATAAAGTTCTCAACCTAGTGTGTGGTTTTTCAGCTTCTTGTACACTAGAACTAAAACAGTTGTGGAATATTGGAATGCTCCATAAAAGTTAAATGGTGCAACCTTGTATATGGGAAAAAGCATCTGAAAGGTGTGGGGGGGGGGGGGATTAACAGAAAAGACCCATTTTATTTTTTGTTTTTATTAATGCAATTGAATTGAATGGTAATTATGCTTAGAGCGCAAAACTAAAGCAGAGAATGATGTGTTTTGCAGCGTACTTCCTGACTGGGTGGAGATGTCAGACGAGTCCGGATGCAAGCAGAGACTGAAGGTGCAAGTACTCGGTACCGAGGAGACTTGGAAGACTCCGTCACTACTTCAAGTCACCTTCACCAACTCTAATTCTACCATCGTCTTCTCACAGGTTTGAAAACATTTTAGTATGCTTTGTATTCTGCTTCCCAGGGCTTGTCCAGATGCTAAGATTGCTTGTGTCGTACCTTTACTAAATTTTGGTACTTTGGCATCAATTGCCTGCGACTTATTGAACTGGATTATTGAATAAACAGATATTAGTTAAAGATTACGGATGTTCTATAGTGTCATGTGGAATCGAGGGAGGACAGAGTCCGACAGAAGTAAGATAGTGGACATAGTGAGATCCAGGTGAACATAGCTCACACTCATTACCACTGGATCTCCTGCCTCGCTAGATTTGACAGTTCTAAGAGAGTTCATTTCACAATGCCAGTTCAAAATCTCACCATTTCAAGAGATTATTCATACAGGAACAGGAATGCTATACATTAGAGTTTACCCCTTTAGTCCTACTAACGTAAATTTATATTCAGATATACAAATTGTAAACTAATGAGAGTACGTTTATAATAAACTTTGATTGGAAGATAAAATAATTACAGCTAACAATTGAATTACACGAATTTCTATAAAATAGGTTGAAACCGTCTGAAAGTTGATCGGATTCCGAGTGAGTGTTCTCTCCTCCAGCTCCCAACTCGCTAGGTGATATCCAGTTTAAAATGCTGGATGTTATGCAGGTTCCACTGAGTTGAACAATCCAGATTAGAGAGAAAGGGATGTTACAATATACAGTCAGATATGTTTAATCATTTGGCCTGATGATGTAGTAGTAGTAGTAGTAGTAGTCTAGTACTTCCTACTAGAACGGGTAGGACGAACCACTTGTTCGAACCTTGCAATTAGGCCTTCACTCGTGCCCTTTTTACACCCCGCAGTGGAGAGTTGCAGCCACTTCACACATCATACATATGTACATTGTACCGCCGAAGCGAGTATGATGTGATCAATAGTGAGCCATATAAATCAGAGTGTCACGCCGAGGAATCGAACCCCATCTCGTTCCACTCATGATTCAGTGATAGCCGAGCAGAGGTGGTTTTACCACCACGGCTACGCTACCTCCCTGGCCTGCTGATGTAAATTTATACGCTCAAGGTTTTTCTTGTTTGGAGGCACAGTCACAGTACTGTTAGCATAAATTTTTGCTCCAAATTTGGGGGCGCGACCCCCCAAAAATTCTGTAATTACGTGAAAATATGTTTTCTTGAAAACTGTTCTTGCTATTTTGATTATTATTTATTTTTTAAATTTAGTCCATTTAAATTAGAATTTAACAAAATCAGCAGTTATCCTGGGAAAAATCTAGTACCTGTGAAAAAGCTTTAAACATGAACAGAGAGAGGCCGGGTTCGATTCTCCGCTGAGGAGAAGTTGTTTTTATGATAAATTTTATGAAATGTTCAATAATAATTGAATGTACCTATGAAAGCACGAAAAACTAATAAATGGTAAACACTGGGCTAAGTAATGATGAACTTCATTTATGAGAAAGTTTGTCTGAGTTGTCTCGGATTTATTTTTATTTTATTTATTTCGTTTATATTAATAATAATTCCAACTCCAAACGTCACAACCTGCAGAACTCACTATGGTTATATATTCAATTCAATATTCATTAATACATAAATATTAATAAACATAATCTTTGCAAATAGACTGTAGATAAACCCAAGATTACTCAATATAATCAAAACCAATAAGCATTTACAATAAGTGGTCTTAGCATATTGTATTGACGACACATGTTATAGTAAAGTTATCTATAATAGTACATTACACGTCTATTGCGGAAAGTAGCACTTTGCATGCAAGTGTGGAGTTTGCATCCCGAGCGTCAGCGAGGGTAGTAAAACCACACGAGCAATGCAAAATGCCGTTTTCGCATGAGTTGTGTACCATCCTTTATCTACGATTGTTGGATTTAATAATAAATAAAGAAAAAAAAAATAATTTCCTGTATGTAAGTTCATATTTCTCTTTAGACAAAGATGACATTAATTCATTAGTTGTATTTTGCGCCGAATTAATTAGTTCTGGAGGCGTATATATTGTCCTCATTTTCGTCATAATCACTTAATTCGCGTATTGTTCACTAAAATCTTGATATTAACAGTTAATTTAATTAAACAAACAGCGAATTAGTTTTGTTAAATGTAAACAAACTCGCTAATCGTGCGAAAAAGGTAAAAAAATTCCTCTTCTTTACCGCCCTAGGGTGGGAAAGAAGAGGAATTTATGAGATGCGCATGCTCAATGAACACAAGTACGTAAATAATCACTTTCTACGCATCTAAACAGAGATACAATGTTTATATTTCATATCAATCGTAGATAAAAACTATAACATCCAAATTTGGCAAGATCTAAACGATGCATTTAGTTAAACTGTTATTATAATAATAAGTATGAGATAATTTTTTTTTTTTTTTTTTTTTTTTTTTTTTTGTCAGGTACATCTGGAGCTGGAACCAGGTGGTGGAGAAGCAGCAGAGCGACTGGAAGCACTGAGGCAAAGCGACCGAGCACGGCTCGAAATACTGTGTGACGTGCTATCTAAACATCTCGGCCTCGAAGCCACTCTCAAGAGAAACCCTGTGACATTCACTCCTGCTTACTTCCTTGGCAATCATGAGGTACTAAACTAAGTCTTAACTAATAAATACTTTTTGTTTTTGGCTCAAATAACTTAATTAATTTCTTTGATTTTCTTATTCTTTGAGTCTTCAGGGATGTGAAAAATATTAGTCAGTAACTCTTTAACTACTATTGTGGAAGGTTACACAAATAGTAGATTTGTGACGTATGGATTTTTAATGCATTGTTGCTGCTGCTAATAATGGCGCAGGTAGATGACTTAAGCCTGGGGCTAAAGGGCTTATGCCCTTAAGGCTTAATAAACACCTGTGCAATTGATCAAATGGGGTTGGCATTTTACTGTATCTACTTAATAACTTTGCTTCAACTTCCGGATAGATACCACATGACTTTTTGTTATTGCTATGAGTAGTTTTATAAGAGAAGTATATTTTTGTTTGTTTAGAGAAAGCAGATGCTAGTAAGCGAGCTGTCAGATCGAGGGTACCTAAGTCAGTCTAGTACGTTGGAGTGTGGAAGTGGACTTACCTTGAAGCTGTGTGGCAAGGGAGTGACACCACCCCCTGCTACCTCCTCTCTACTGCCTGTACTTCTTCATTCCTGTCCCAGTGCCTTCTCCACCGTGCGCTACTTCGAGGTAGTATTACAGTGTTTTATTTTTATATTGTACTTTGTCAAAATTGGCGCCTGGATAAGCCTGAAGCCCCATTTACTAGGTGATAGTTGTGGCAACTATTGCATCAACTATCACTGTGTTAGAGTGTGTATGTGATTAGATTCTGATATGATAAAACAATCAACACTATCTTGTCTGTTGAGGTAGTTAGAATATTCAAGCGACAGATTCAAGAACTATCACACCAGTTTCTGGCTAATTGGCTACTTCTGTTTGTTTATACTTTTATATCACTTGGTAACATTTGTGATAGTTTGCTTCATATTTGATGTATTTTTATTTTATTTTTTATTTTTGACGATATAACTATTCTGTTTGCTTAATATATTTAATGCTCCTCTTCTATTATATCTATGTCAGACATGTAGGAAATGGATATCACTATGAGTACAAGACAAAAAGTTTTAACGTTTGTTAGTTCTTGTTTTGTAGACTGTACACCTCCGTTATTATTCTATGACGTTGACTGACAATAGTTGTATCCTGTCCAGTTGAGACCTCATGTCAAATAATAGTATAACTAAAGTTATATTTTTTTATTTTTTTTTTCGAGTGGTATTGACTTGCCTCCTCTTGGTGTATCCAATTTCCAATAGACCAATTTCGGCTTTAAGTTGGTTCCGCCTTATCTTGGTTACTACGTTTAGAGGCATGATTTATTCACACTATGGAACAAACAGACAATATAACTAATTATTTAACTAACTTTATAACTAATTACTACTAACTTACTAACTTTTGCACAACAAAAAGTATTAAACATAAATGGTCAGAGAATACATAGATGTCATGTGCAAAAAAGTAAGAACAAAACTGAAATATCCCAAAAAATGCTAAACGCTTTCTTCCTATAGAACATGTGAGGACGGTTGATTACTCACAATTCTTATGAAAAGAAGAGGCATTTTGGTTTTTTATCATATATTCTCCAAATTCAAGTTTATCTCCTCATTTCCTTGAACACATATAATAGATCTAAAAGTGACAAAATTAAAGTTCAATACAACTATTTCCAAATAAGCTGAAACACCGAATAAATTTTTGCTACTCGACAAAGTCAGGTGAGTTAATTTAATGATTGTATATTGCATATTGTATGTATGTACCATCTGCTGAAGTAAGGTTTGGTTTGGGAACGGTTTTAAAGCCTCGGATAATGTGTGCAGGAGCTGAAAAGTGATTTGATGGGCCGACTGGTGATATTCAGTGAGGTGATGTGTAGCAGCATGGATTTGGTGAGAGGTCCTCCACTTCACCACGGTCTTGCCATTATACCCCTACGACAGACTCACGGCACAGGTAATTACTTTTTGTATCTTCTCTTGCTATTTTAGAGGAATATCTTGCCAGGTTCATGGAAATAAAACCTCAGAATGTAATTTAGTGTTAAATTAATTAATGGTCAAGGATGGACATCATCATTTATCTCAGAATATTCTAAGCGAGTTTAATTAATTAGTGTTGGTAAGTATTGTTCCTTTCTCCAGCGTTAAGTGTCGCTTTTAAACCACTCTTCTATTGAACTCTTGTCATCTTCATGTCTTGGTTATGGCACATAAACTCGAAAAGCGTTATGTTACCAAAAAACGACCCCCAAAAAGCGTTATACATGTATCAGGAGGTTAGAAAGAGGTAGAAGGTGAGTGCAATCCAGCCTAGTCCTCTGTTGCTAAGTGTCCCCTCTCCGAGCGACTCTAAAACACGGTACACTGTACTAGGAGAATAGAAAAAGATAGGAGCTAACTGCACTCGTTTACATTGCCACTTACACTCTACTTTCAACACTGACCATCATTCGTCTGGCCCTTAGCCCTATAATAATACTCTACTACTACTGTGCTAAAAAGATGGGTGAAGAAGATCGGGTCTAAAAAGATTACTTCTTAATAAACTGGAAAAGAAGAAAAGTACTGTCTCATCGTGCACAACATATGTCCGATTAAATTCCTAATTTACAAACGCAAGAATCTGCATGGTTGATTTTTTTTACATTTTCATGTTTTTACTTTGACACATAAATTCGAAAAGCGTTACCATTTTCAAAGAAATCTGCGTATTATTGGCTTATGATAATATAGAAACATTTTGGATTAGAATTTGGATGGGTGAAAAAAAAAATTAGTTCACAGGGATACGGGGTACAAAAGTCAAAATAGTATTTACCCTTCAGGATGCATTTTGTTGGAAAGCTCTTTAAGAGTACAGTAATTGTTGTGTTTAAGAGTACAGTATCATATTTTCATATAAGAGGGGGGTAAAATGGAAAAAAAAAACCTTGTTTTTATGCTATTTTTGACCCTAAATTGTAAAAATTTTACCCCTAAATGAACTCCAAAAATTCTGGCCAAGGAACTCATCCCCTTTCTTTTGATATTATTGACATTTTAAAATTTGTTTGAAATTTTCAAGTGCATCCTAGGAGGAGATAACGTCTGGAGTGACACATACATATATACATACATACATAAAAAAAGTGTTAAATTTTAGGAATCGATTCAGAATGGTCTGAAATGGGGTTCAATGGAGAAAATATTCAAAAACTCTCATTACAAACATTTTGAAGCCATTGCAATAGCTTAATTTTTTTTAAAAATTTGCTAAAAAAAAAAAGACTCTAAAAAGCTTTACACAAGCGTTACCAAAACTACTGTCTTGCAGACTCGTATGCAAGCTTTTTTTTATATACTTGTCGAGGTAATAGAATCAAATTTAAAGTAAGCACAAACAACCTGGCTGCGTCTAAAATTCTTAAAGCAGTGTCAATGTACTTTTTAGTTAAAATATTGAAATAAATGATGATGTTTTTCAGGTAGAGGAGGTAATAGCTGGCTGAGCCCTGACGGGTGTGGTATGTTCACACTTCAGCTTCATGTTCCTCTCACATCCTACCTAGGAAGTCATCTCTCTCTCTTACAGCACATAGCTGGTCTCGCTGTCGTCTCCGCTATATGCTCCATTCCCGGCCTCCAGGTAACCACTCTCAGGTTATCTAATTACTCCTCCTGCTTTGCAAATACATTGCCAAACATATATCTATATTATTAAAAATATGTGTGGTGCCGTGGGACACCCGGTAGAAACGAAGTTCCTTACACTTTTCATTACATATAAATTATTAAATCACAGTAATAACTACTTATATTTGATGGAGTTAAAAAAAGAGACAAAATTAGAAGTAACTAACTATTTGTACTAGCGGAGTTAAGACAAAATTAAATAAAAAAATTGTTATTATCGTTGAAGCGAGCTTTTTTCATTAAATAATGTATTGTATATTGAGAAAAAAGTTAATCATAAATTTATAGTTAAAACAGATGGTTGAAAAATGAAAAAGAACTGTCCTCTAAGACCCCGTCGGTATATTCCTCCAATTAAATATTAAAATAAAAAATATAAATCATTAATACACAAAAAATTCTGCTTGTACAGTAGAATCCCGGTATTTCATATCCCGTTATATCATATATCCCGATAAACGGTATATTATTGCCAGTCCCTTGAAAAAATCCCGATAATTGGTGTAAAACCAATGTATTTCGGTCCCCTTAGTATAACGTATTTTTTTCCCTTTCGAGGTGAACATAAACGTCTTATAACTCGTATAATTCTGAGAATAATCCCGATAAAACGTATGAATGGAGGGGGAAATTTCCAAGATTTTGCTTATTTACTGGCTATATTTGTTGTTTTACTCTAATCAGAAAAAAAAATAACAACAGTTCACACTTCACTACAATCAGAGGAAGTATTAATTAAGTGTTTTTTTTTTTATTAATTCCGAATTGCAAAGGAGCCTATTAGAGGGAACATTCTTCGGGGAAAAAATTAGAACTCTCGCGTGACGTTTGATCGGCATTAAACAAAGACTCAGGGGGGAGAGTGTGATTGTGTCCAAACCAAATGTAATTCCTGGACAGCCTAGATTCTAGATGAAGGAATAAACTCTTATAATTCTGAGAAAAATCGCGGTTAAACGTATATGAAAGGAGAGGACCCTTTTCCAAGATTTGATTGTTTACCTCCTTCAGTTCTACTCGGATAAAATGCTATGGATAACACCCGAACAAATGGTTTAATTAAAAAAAAAAAAATATATGTATATATAATTTTTTTTTTTAAACCAAGTACATATTTAATTATTTTATGATCATAAACAGTGTATTTTTATGTGCAAAATAAATACGTACAAGTCTTAATTATTACATTAATTTTTATTTTTTTTACCATCAATATTTCATAATCCCGATTTAGTGAACTACTCGATATATAGTATTTTTTCTTCGACCCCTTGAAGATACGATATATCGGGATTCTACTGTATTAGATTGAAATTTTACATGCTTATTTCGATTGCACTATAGGTGATGATTACAAAGTTTCATTTAAATCGTTATGTTAGAACGTAAGATATCGGTAAAAACGTTGTTTTCTTTATTTTAATTGTTTTGGTCCGCTTTAATAAATTTAGAGATCTTTATCACTTCATAGTAGTGTCGTTGTTCGTTTTACTAAAATATTTTATTTAAAAAAAGTTGTTTGTCTCATTAAATAGATGATGAAGTTAGAATTTTTTCCTGTTCAAAAATTCCATTTTTAAATTTGACGCTTACATTTACACGAGCGTTGCGCACAAACACTTGGGCGGATAATGTTGTCCAACGAACTTGTCCTGGGCATTGGTAAAATGAACATGTGTACCAAATTTGAACTAAGTCAGTCAACTTTTACACAAGTTATTGCCATCGGTAGATTTCGTGACGGATTTTGTGTGACGGGGATTTTGGTCGTTTTTTTTCGGATTCACTCCCGGGCCCAGAACGTGCCATAAGGAACTTCGTTCCAAAAAGTTTTGTTTACAAACGAGTTCAATAAGAGTGATATACTAAACTGTATGAAAGAGCAAATTCTGTAGTACATTTTCAAAACAGTTGGGTCTGTTTACCACTTTCACTATCACCCCTCCTCCCTATTGTACACAACAAGCTCTTATCAGTGCCTATTTAATGGGTTTTAAAACCCCTCTGCACTCTGCTTTTTGTTGCATTTTCCTCAGTGACTCAACTTAGCTAAAGCATTAACCTGCTAAAGTTGTCACAACTTTTTATTTATTTTTAGATAAGAAATAAATCAATTGATTCAATGCTACAGAGAAAATATTTAAGGAGTTTAGAGTAGAAAGACTCAATACTTTATATCAAATTAAACAGATATTAATGGTGAGGAAGAATCTAGTGAACTATAGTTATGTCAATCATTCTTATCCAACCCGAAGACAAGAAACCAAGAAACTTAAGGAACCATCTTGCCGCACAGTAGCTGCAACAAACCATGCATCTTTCACAGCACCTAGACTTTACAATTTACTACCTGCAGCGATAACTCAACTAATCTCTCCCAAACGTTTCAAAATAAAACTTAATAAGATAATGAAAATTAATAAATAATTTGTTAAACTATATGTCGATTTTAAATTTTAAATGTTGCTTTACATGTTAGATTATCTGTTTAATAGATTATGTTTACTTGTTACTTTGCTATTTTTACACTGTTATTTCACATTGTTAATTTTATTTGTTAGTCTGTTATTTTTATTTTTTAAAGTATTTATTTATTGGTTAAAATTAATAAATAATTTGTTAAACTATATGTCGATTTTAAATTGTTAAACTATATGTCGATTTTAAATTTTAAATGTTGCTTTACATGTTAGATTAACTGTTTAATAGATTATGTTTACTTGTTACTTTGCTATTTTTACACTGTTATTTCACATTGTTAATTTTATTTGTTAGTCTGTTATTTTTATTTTTTAAAGTATTTATTTATTGGTTATTATTATATAATGTATTTAAATTGTATTTATTACTCTACATACACATGGAGAAGAATTAACTTAAATTTTTGTAGCATGATCACTGAAGGCCGCACTCAAGCTATTGCTTTTGCGGTTACCAAGATTGTAACAAAAAAATAGTGATGAAATGTAAATTTAAATAAATAAATAAAATAAAATTACATGGTAATGTTACGATATCAAAGCCCTCATAAGACATTTGAAAGGTAGTACAATTTCTAAACACAATATTCACTCTTAAAGGTAGAGGTGGGTATTTTGATGTTCCTCTATGTTTTAAGGATGGGAACAAATCATTAAAATTGATTCTCAAAATACCTAACGTTCACTCAATACCTTCAACTATCTTCATTGTTAAGTTTCAAAAAAACTCTTTTTATAGTGTGCTTCAGTTTTATTTTGTTGCTTTGCTTTTTATGTGTGTAATTTGTGTTTTTTAATTACATTTCACATGCCTATGTACTTCTGCTTCATCAGTTCCCAACTACTACAGACTGATGATGAAGTTTAACAGCTACTGTATGTGTGTGTGTTGTGTAGGAGCTAAACATAGGTTTGAAATGGCCCAACGACATCTACGCCAATAAAAGTGTCAAGATTGGTGGCATCATCACTACCAGCACTGTCAGCACAAACTCTGCCATCTGCAACATAGGTTCGTAACACTGCTTGCTTTCTTATCATGTTGAAATGAAAGTTGTTATCTTGTTGAAGTTTCTCGATAGTTAACTGGGCCATTTTCTTTGTTTGTTTTTTTATGTTTTATTTTTAGTACAGCGGAACCTTAAATTTATCATAATTCTCAGTAAGTGGAAGGGGTTTCTGTTTCCTTTGATAATAAGATTATTTTAATAATCTATCCTGAAAAACTCAAACGATAAAAATATATTCCCTTGAATTTTGAGTTATTGAGGCTCCACTGTATGTGTTCTTACCATTGTTAGTGTCCGTATACAAAACGGGGACTCTTATACATTCCTGCGCTTGTCTGTCTGTCTGTAATGCTCCTGTTCTCCTAAAGTATCCAACATAAAAAATTGAAACTTTTCAGTTATGTTATGAGTAATAACAAACATTCTAAACAGGAAAATTTTAGGGTTGCTCCAACAAATGTGTCCTCAAAATCTAGAGGTTTTAGTTTAGGGGAATATGTCATGTGAGGTTTTTGAATGAGAGGTGAAGATGTCCTGATTACAAATATTTATTTAGTTTTGATTTTTGTTACAATTCTTATTTAATTTCTTGTCAACCCTATTTTTTTTAACTAATCAACAAGGATATCAGTTATTATTTATTTATTTATTTGTTTAGATTGTACAAGCATGGTTTACAATATACAATCAGAGTCCCCTAAACAGCTCACGCAAACAAAACGGAGCACTCATATAATTATAATAATAAAGATTTAAAAATTTGGCAACAATTGACTAGAATGAAAAAAATTACATATCACAGTTAAAGCATAGAACAGAAAAAATAATAATAGTAATTATTACTTCATAATAACATCGGAGTACCGGGACAAACAAACATAATATAATTATTAACAATGACAAAAATCTAACAGTAAATGAATAAATTAATTAATGATAAACCAAGTAGTGACGAAGAAAAACTAAATTATACAAATATATGAGTTATTATTTTTTTTTTTTTCCGCTTTGACTTCACGGGGGTCATTAGTGGTTCGGTCAAAATCAATATCTTTCCAGACTTTATTAGCTGTCAGGATCAACAATAACAATGTTTCTATTTCCCTTCTTCCATCTCTATATTTCTTCATTTTATTTTATTTGTTTATTTTTATTTTTTAAATTTAATTTACTTATTTATCTATTTTTCAATTTATTTATTTATTATTATTAATTTATTTGTCCATTTATTAATTTATTTTTATTTTTTCATCCTTTTTTGTTCATTCATTCATTTATTTATTTATTTCTTTTTTTACCTATACAACATTGTAGGCATTAGCCTAGTGTAGACATAGTCCTTTTCTTTGAGCGCTTTCTTCTCCCTCTAGAGCATAATCATTAAAAGAACAAATAGTCAGGTTACCTAGGTTTCTACTGTAAATTTTACTTTTTGGACCACCCTGAGTCCAGGCTTTTGCCGACTTCTAAATGTTTAACATGTTTTTCATTCATATTAGCCTCTACATGTGATGGACATTACTTTGAAATGTTGTGACTACCGTTGCGTTGTATTGTCGGACTCTAGGTTGTGGAGTGAATGTGTCCAACAAGGAACCGACGGTGTGTTTGAACGACTTGATCTCGGCTCACTGCGATGCTACGAGAGTCAAGGTGGAACCGCTCACCCTAGAGAAGTACTTCGCTCTTGTCTTCAACAAGATGGAAGAACTGTACGACTTGGCTCAGTCTAACCACATAGATCAGATATACAGGCTCTACTACGACTACTGGCTTCACTCGTACGTAGTAATCATTCAATTTGGAATTATTAGATTAGCTTAATTATTAGAGTGGAATAAAAAAGAATAATAAATGGTTGATATATATTTATTTGGTATATGATTGTGTGTGTGAGATTAATGTATGATGTGTACACCTCCAGAGCTAAGATCAGACTCCCCGTGTGATTCTATGCTAGGGCTTAGTCTGATAGATTCCTGGTGGGGGAAAGCACCACTAGACAGAAATTCGAGCCTTTGCTAGCCTACGGTCTACACTGCTTTCCTAGAATATTCTTGACTTGGCTTCCCCGTTACAATTTTATTTTTGTAGAATATAAAAGTGTAACGTATAAGAAGAGTGAAGGATTTGGTTGGAATAAAAGTCCGTCAGTACTAATAACTTCATTAATCAAATCCTTACCCTCTCTAATAAACTATTTCATAACCAAAAAATGTCATTTATAAAAGGTACACATTCAATTTTTATATGTTTTTGGTAGTATTCATACTAAGGAACGTTTAAATTTTAATTTAAATCAAATTATAATTACTATTTACAAAGGGAGACAGTCACTCATACTACGGAACGTTTAAATTTTAATTTAAATCAAATTATAATTACTATTTACAAAGGGAGACAGTCAGAGAAAAATAGACTTCAATGCTGGGACTCGAACTACGGACCTCCCCCTCATCATATAATTTGATTTAAATTAAAATTTAAACGTTCTGTAGTATGAATACTACCACAAAATTATAAAAATTGAAAATTTTCTAATTGATTGTACTAAAGTACAGGTACTAATTGAGTACTTTATAATTACCAGCTTATTTTTCGGTCTAGTTCTATTGTCGTTTGTTGACTTCTAAGACGGGTAGAAATTATTTGAAAGCTTAAGTCGAGATCAGGTGTCGATATCGTCAGAGGAAATTATTCTTCAGTATAGCAATTTTTTTTACACATTTTTACACAATTTTTTTTAGCAACATTTTTACGCTCATTATTTGGTAAAACTTTTATTGCTATTTTTCTTAAATTTATAGCATTCACATAATTTTAAAATCAATAATTTTGGTTCTAATAATTGTTCTTATCACTGATGAAGCTCAGGCAGGCTCCCTGTGCAAAAGCTTTGCAATAAATAAATAACAACTTAATGGACTTTTATTCCAAACAACTTCTTTACTCTTCTTATGCGTTACACTCTACAAGTCCGCCTAAGAAAAGCTCTTCAATAAAAGTGTGTTTATTTTGTATCAGCATCCCTCCTAATAACAGATGTTTGTTGACACAGGGATGCAGAGGTTCGTGTGAGAAATGCCGACGGACAGGAGAAGTCTGCTATAATCAGAGGTATAGATGAATATGGGTTCCTACTTGCCGACAGTCAGGATGAGATAGGAGGGAAGGTAACACTACAGCCTGACGGCAACTCTTTTGACATGATGGCTGGTCTTATCATGTCTAAGTCTTAGCTCTGCTGGCAATCTCACATAGCCTGGACATCCTCAACATTTAGCAGCACAGCCTCCCCGCACAGGTAAATATTAACTAACTTTGTAAGTAGTAGTAGTAGTCTAGTACTTCCTACTAGAACGGGTAGGACGAACCACTTGTTCAAACCTTGCAATTAGGTCATCATTTAGACCCTTTTTACGCCCCGTGGTAGAGAGTTGCAGCCACTTAACACATCATACATTTGTACATTGAACCGCCGAAGTGAGTATGATGTGATCAATAGTGAGCCATATAAATCAAAGTGTCACACCGAGGAATCGAACCCCATCTCGTTCCACTCATGATTCAGTGATGACCGAGCAAACATGGTTTAACCCGCACGGCTACGCTACCTCTCTCGAACTTTGTAGGTAGGCTTCCCTGAGTAGACTCGTAATAAACAGCTTACGTAAAAAAAATGCTTCATGGACCTTAGCAGGTTGGGAGCGTTCAGACAAGAGCCAATGCCACACTGAGGGTTGTAGCTTTCTAGACAAAGATCTAGAGCATGCTGAAATGTTTTATTTGAAACAAAAATCGATTACACAAAAAGATTTCGCTTTTCGGAACAAACAAATATACCATATTAAGCTGGCGAGAATAACACGTGGACACTCAGGTCGAGACTCTTTAAATCGGCTTCAAATGCTTAAAACTGACACCGAAGTGAGACATGTTGAAATGAGACGATAATGTCACCAAAACAACCCCCTTCCGTGACACCCATCTCTGTTAACTCTGTGACTTATTGTTTATTGTTTAAAATCGAGTTGCCAAACAGCAAAGACACTAGTGGTAACTCAGAAGGTAAATTACAAAAATTAAAATACATAGATAAAATGCATATATAATAAATGCTAAAGTTGTATGAGGAGCAAGTAGTAAATAAAACAAATTAGAGCAAGCTAATATCAAGAATAAAGAAAAAGTAATTATAAATAAAATATCAGAGTAACAATGAGTGACAAGTTAAAAAATACAATATAACTAAGATTTCATAGTACAGAGTGTACTTTTAAGGGAGCTAGGAGAGGGGAGGACAGGTAAACTAATGGGGAGGCTATTTTAGGAACATATACAGCGGACAAGAGGACAGAGGTGAGATAATTCGCAAATATAAAGATATCTGCCAGCCCTACAACCAGGAGGTAGGACAGTAACTAGTTTATTGAAAACATGGCATATGTGCTCATGATTAAGGCATTTACTAACAAACAGAATTTCATAAGCCGTTCTGCGTAAACAGAGGAGCTCAAGGTCTAATTTACTGCACATCCGTTCGTACGAATAGAACACATTGTAGCGGTAAAATCGTAGGTAACATGTCCTAATAAACTTGCGTTTAACTGATTCAATGCGATCAGACTTAGTTACACCAAGGTCATTCCATATAGGCACCACATATTCGAGAATTGGACGGACGATGGATTTGTAGAGAGTGACAAAACATTCCACTGACAATCCACGAGATATTTGTGGTTAATAAGACCAAGAGAGCAGAGGGCAGGGTTGACGATGTTATTAAGGTATAAGTTAAAGGAGATTTTTTAGTTCAATATTACTCCCAGATCTTGTATGGATGACACATGAGACAGAGCGGCTCCTAGAAGATATATTAAAAGGATATTTAATAAAACGTGAGATAAGAGACTTTTTGTGAAATTAATAACCAACTTATTATCACAGGCCCAGTTGTAAACAGTGTTTATGTCAGATTGAAGAAGGCAACATGAGTCGATGGATTCGATATTGCGTTAAATCTTCAAATCATCAGTAAACAGCTCATATTTACAATCAAGTTTATCACCGATATCCATAATCAGGGAAAAGAGGCGAGATCCCAGTTTGGAACCTAAACTTATACCTATGTTCTTGATACAGACTAATAAAAATGTACCGACTAAGATGATAATAAAGATTGTATATTTTATCTATTATTTAAAAAAAAAAAAAAAAAAAAAGTGCAAAAAGAAGTGTCCTCAGTGTAGATGACTGCATATCTTGTACTTTTATTTTTTGAGTTTTTCAGGCACATTTCTTTATACTACTACCATACTATTATATGGCCATTATGATTAGTTAAATCATCAATTATAGAGAAAGGATTCAAATATTGCATTTAGTTTTATTATAATTATTTATTTTATTTTTGGAATGTGGTGCTTGAATATTGGATTTAAAAGAAAACAATGTTTTGTTAAAAGAAAAGTTTAACTCGTAAAGTTGTGTGTTGGTTCTTGGGTGCTTTATTTTATTATTTAATTTTTCCAGCTTAAAGATTCCCCCATATTAATTAAATTCATTATTAATGGGTGTAGTCTAATGTAGTCATACTAGTTATGAATATTTACCTAGTAATTAAATTTTATTAAAAATTAAAACAATTGAATGAAGAGCTATATATTATTATATTTGTGTGTTTTATCATAGTCTAATTCTAGTTGGTATTTATGGAATATTATTTATTTACACTAGTTATTAGATAAACTTGATATTGTCCATTCGTGTTGTTTTAAATTGGTCTACTGACGTCAGTGCTTTTAACGGAAGAATACAATGTGCCCCTAGAAGTTATATATTAGAATATGAAGTGTTACTGGAGGGTCATCATTACAGCCAGACATCATTACTGCCAGACAACAAGACACTTGCGCCAGCATTTGGATTTGCATGACTTACCCCGCTCGTATGAGATCTTTTGTTTAATATATTTTTACATCTTTTTCAGCTCAAATATGGGAGGAAAAAAATACGTGTGGTGTCACGGGACACCCAGTAGGAACGAAGTTCCTTATATTTTTCATAAATATAAATGATAAAATCACACTGCTAAGTACATGTACGTTGCTAACTACTTATACATGGCGGAGTTAGAAAAGACACAAAATTAAAAGTAACTAACTGTTTGTACCCAGCGGAGTTAAGGCAAAATTAAAAGAAAAGTGTTATTGAGAAGTGTGTACTGTATCACTAAAGCAAATATCTTACAATAAATATGAATTGAATATAAGAAAAAAGTTAATCATGATGAGTTAGTTAAAGAGTAAGATTGTTTAAGAATGTTAGATTGAAATAAGTGACCTTTGACATATATAACAAAAATAAACAAAACAAGTCAAGAAACAGGCTTCCTTAATAACACTTTTTCCCGTCTTAACATTTTTGAAGCTTACGTTTACACGAGCGTTGAGTGTGAATGCTTGGGCGGATAACGNTTTGACTTCCTACCCTTTCTTCTTTAATTATAATTTGATCATTTAAATTTCTAGAGCTAAATTTGCCTTAAATTTCAACTATTTTAATTGAACATTTCTGTTTTTGAAGTGATGAATAGGATGAAAAATATTTAAAAAATAATATTTTAGATTTTATGTAAGCCAAGTTTGTTTTGTCTTTTGCTATGTGTGAAGTTTATTTTAATAATGCGATTGCTAAGGGCGTTGGGAGCGATTGCTGCTACTGAATGGTGACTCGGACTACATCAGTTTCAACTCGACACACGCTTTTTTAATTGTATATATTGTTATAACCACTTTTGCGATTGTGATATTTAAAAAAACTAATTACAAAGTGTCAACGATGAAAAGAAGACAAATTGAAGTTTATTATGATTTTGAAAGAGTATTGTTAGGATAGTAAAACACTATCTTATTAATGTTGGTAGGCTTCGGCCGTTACAATTATAATGAAGTTCTAGGTCTTCCAGTGGTGTCCATTTCTCGAAAAGTGCATGTTCATCTTTAGTTCTAGGTCTCCAGGTGGTGATCATGTACCAAAGGTTGTACGTCTGTTTTTGGGTTTACGTTCGTCTTTTGTTCTAGGACTTCCAGTGGTGACCTTAGAGACATTGTCACCACGGCGAGTCCTAGAACTAAAGACAAACATTAGTATCGTGAGGATTTAGCTCTGTGGAAGCTTTACAACTACAGGGTGTGCCAAAAAAAACCGTTGAACACTTATATCTCAGCTTCTGTAGTAGATAGGGATATGGGGTTTGCGGGGTCTGAAAACTACATTCTTCTAATTTAAATTTCATATCTATAACTTTAAAAATGATTGGATGAAAGCCACGTAATAACGATTTGAAATAGGGTCTTAAAAAAAAGTCGTTGTCCGGGTAGTGATCCTGTCTGGTATTATAGTTTTGATAGAATAAATTACCATATGGTGGAAGAGGGGCGGGGGGTTGGAGGTAATGGGAGGAGTCCCGCAGTGTTATAACAAACATTGAAGATGTGTTAAGCACAATGTTGCCTGAAGTCTGGACAATTCTCTTGCAAGTATTGAATTGTTTGCAAGGCGAATGGGCAGGGTAACATCTTGCATAAACGTGTAATTTAGCATTTCATCTTTAATTTCAGGAAAAAATGGTCCTAACCCAACTTCAATGTTAGTTATAACTCTGAGGGACTCCTCTCACTTACATACGAAGACCCCCCCATTAATCCACCATATGGTAATTTATTCCATCAAAACTNCTTCAATGTTAGTTATAACTCTGAGGGACTCCTCTCACTTACCTCCAACCCCCCCCCCCCCTCCCCCCCATTGGAATTTATTCTATCAAAACTATTATACCAGACAAGATCACTACTTGGACGACTTTTTTAAAGACCCTATTTCAAACAGTCATTGTGTAGCTTTCACCCAATCGTTTTTAATTTTATAAATATGAAATTGAAAGTAGAAGAATGTAGTTTTCAGACCCCGCAAACCCCATATCTCTATCTACTACAGAAGCTGTGCTATGAGTGTTCAAAAAAGTGCGGTTTTTTTTTTGGCCCACCCTGTATATATGATAAGGTATAGATAACTTTTTTGTCAGGCTTTTCTATCTATGGAATAGGTAGCTCCCAGGGGACAGTGGTACTCCATTCTTTTAGCTGTCCTGACATTTTCTGCCCAATCTCTGATTTCCATTTGCAGCTGGAAATACCTCAACAGCTTGGGTCATTGGCCTACTCTTTCCATTCCTAATATTTATCCTTCTTTAAATTTAATTTGATTCATTTTTAGTTTACTTTTTTTATTCACTGTAACACACTGGTTTTCCCAATTTTCCTGCTCTCCAAATTGATTTAAAGTTATCCATTAATTAATACTTCCTTATCACCTCTATTATTAATGGCGATACCATCATTATAATAATCATAAGTATTTATACATGGCATATATTTAATATTATTTTATGTGTTGGGACACAAAAAATATAAAGTTTAATAGTGTTTATCAATTTTGTTCCACACAGTCAAAACAATACTATTTTTAAATCGCAATAAAGTGTTCAATTCGTTGACATAATGATTGATCTGTTATTTAATGTAAAATGTGCGTTTCCAATTTTAGTTATTAAAGGCAGAGGGATGGAATTGCAATTAATAAAAAAACATATTGACTAGTTATTAAGCTGAATTTGTTGGATGCAAGCAAAAAATAAAAAATAAATAAATAAATAAAAAGCACTTTGGCTTCCTCTAAACAATTATTAGAATTCAATTTCATGAAAAATGTTGCAATGTTTAAAAAAAAAAAATGTTCGCTTCGATATTTCCAGTAATCAACAATTGTTGTCTTGCAATTGTTTATTTTTTTTCTCGATTTTGATTTAACAATTATTTTTATAAAAAAAATTTATATACATATATATAAAAATATGACGTATTAGAATAAAAAAAACAAAACAACAATTT
>KZ652194.1:75526-87467 GCA_001010745.2 Gerris buenoi
GGGGGGGGGGGGGGGGGGGGGGGGGGGGGGGGGGGGGGGGGGGGGGGGGGGGGGGGGGGGGGGGGGGGGGGGGGGGGGGGGGGGGGGGGGGGGGGGGGGGAGTTTTGTTTTTAAATGTAAGAGATTTACCCTGTGATATTTTTGAAACGATAAAATGATAAAAACCCTCTCGAAACGTTATTTTGCTGTTCCCGAGTCGATTAGTGTGAAATATATCTTTGGGATTTCTCTTTGGGAATCAGGTATTTTTGGTGAAACAAAATTAAATTTTCTTTTTAAATTGAATATCCAAAATCCACATTCCAAAAAATAAAATAAATAATAATAATTTAATTAACAAAATTTTTTTGTTTTATAAATTATAATAACAAGACAAATTATTATCATGACAAAAATGTTTAATCATTTATTTTAAATTACCCAAAAATAGTAAGATCATTCGAAAACGGATAATTTGGTAAATGAGCCAGAAAATTTATTAATTATGTCTTTTAAACAAGTTTTATAACTAAAGAAGGGAAAATTTGAAGGAAAATATTTAGCCCTTTAAGTACTAAACATAATCTATATAAACATAGAAGTAATAAATCATTATTCTAAATTACAATAGAATTTATCCCACAACCGAGAAAGTTCTAACTTTTTATACTGTTTATTTGTGGGTTTATAACTCGTGTTATTATAGCTTTTATGAATAAAAGCTTTATATTTATAAATTTTTGAGAATGTCGAAATATCTGATCCTAAAATAGAATAGATTTTGATTCCAGGCTTCTATAAAAGATTTTCCTTATTTAATTTGTAATGTATTATTATGATTTATTCTTTTGTGTTGTTCACCGATGCTGTATTGTTGCTTTTTTATTTCAAAGAGTTAGGCCGGCGGTTTATCTGACTCAGTGTCATTGTGAGAGATATAAATGATAAAATAAGAGATATATCAATGTTGTACAAGGTTGGGCACCCAATGAACAAGTTGCAGTAAATTAATGTTTAAAAAACGCTACAATTTAAATTGACCCGGCCAATTGCTTCCTCGTATCAAAGTCTTTTTAATTATAGCTTTATATTCTCATTAATTTTATTTTTTATTTTTTTTTCATTTCAATTTTAATTAAGTCGATTAATTAAACCCAGTTAAACTGCAGCCGATTCAAGGCTAATTTTGAATTATCAAAGATTGTTCGCACCGAAGGAGTGTTGAACTTGGCTAGGCAATGTCTAGGGTTATAGAAAGTATAATTAATATAAATATCTACAAAAAATTAAATTTATATTATATTTCACATGTTGATGTTTGTTGTTAGTTCATAACAACCATATTTGATTTGGAATCTTGAGTCTAGGGATTGATTCCCGAGTCAACAGCAAGAAACTTAACCCCTTGGCTGCTGCTAAGTTAAAATGGAACAGTACTGTTGGCTGCTGCTAAGCAAGTATGACAGTACTGCTGACTAGAGTTAAATGTAAAGGGGAAAGTACTACTGGCTATGAATGAGTGAGAATGCTGCTGGGTGCAGGAGCTTTCCATTTTTAAATGACCCTAGTTACGGCAATGTTTTTCACCTGCTCCACTCTTTCTCCAATCTGGTCTGAATAACCAGATAATTAAAAAAAAAAAAAAAAAAAAAGTGCAAAAAGAAGTGTCCTCAGTGTAGATGACTGCATATCTTGTACTTTTATTTTTTGAGTTTTTCAGGCACATTTCTTTATACTACTACCATACTATTATATGGCCATTATGATTAGTTAAATCATCAATTATAGAGAAAGGATTCAAATATTGCATTTAGTTTTATTATAATTATTTATTTTATTTTTGGAATGTGGTGCTTGAATATTGGATTTAAAAGAAAACAATGTTTTGTTAAAAGAAAAGTTTAACTCGTAAAGTTGTGTGTTGGTTCTTGGGTGCTTTATTTTATTATTTAATTTTTCCAGCTTAAAGATTCCCCCATATTAATTAAATTCATTATTAATGGGTGTAGTCTAATGTAGTCATACTAGTTATGAATATTTACCTAGTAATTAAATTTTATTAAAAATTAAAACAATTGAATGAAGAGCTATATATTATTATATTTGTGTGTTTTATCATAGTCTAATTCTAGTTGGTATTTATGGAATATTATTTATTTACACTAGTTATTAGATAAACTTGATATTGTCCATTCGTGTTGTTTTAAATTGGTCTACTGACGTCAGTGCTTTTAACGGAAGAATACAATGTGCCCCTAGAAGTTATATATTAGAATATGAAGTGTTACTGGAGGGTCATCATTACAGCCAGACATCATTACTGCCAGACAACAAGACACTTGCGCCAGCATTTGGATTTGCATGACTTACCCCGCTCGTATGAGATCTTTTGTTTAATATATTTTTACATCTTTTTCAGCTCAAATATGGGAGGAAAAAAATACGTGTGGTGTCACGGGACACCCAGTAGGAACGAAGTTCCTTATATTTTTCATAAATATAAATGATAAAATCACACTGCTAAGTACATGTACGTTGCTAACTACTTATACATGGCGGAGTTAGAAAAGACACAAAATTAAAAGTAACTAACTGTTTGTACCCAGCGGAGTTAAGGCAAAATTAAAAGAAAAGTGTTATTGAGAAGTGTGTACTGTATCACTAAAGCAAATATCTTACAATAAATATGAATTGAATATAAGAAAAAAGTTAATCATGATGAGTTAGTTAAAGAGTAAGATTGTTTAAGAATGTTAGATTGAAATAAGTGACCTTTGACATATATAACAAAAATAAACAAAACAAGTCAAGAAACAGGCTTCCTTAATAACACTTTTTCCCGTCTTAACATTTTTGAAGCTTACGTTTACACGAGCGTTGAGTGTGAATGCTTGGGCGGATAACGTTGTCCAACGAACATAGCCTGGGCATTGGTAAAATGAACATGTGTACCAAATTTCAACTAACTAGGTGAACTTTTACTCAAGTTATTGTCATCGGTAGATTTCATTATGGTTATTTTGTGATCCAGAACGTGCCGTAAGGAACTTCGTTCTAAAAATAGGGAATCCTTTTCCTCAGGGGGATGTTGGTTCATTATTAGAAACAATTATAATATGAAGAATGTGGCCATTCTCGTATAAATTGGACATTTCAGTATCCTCAAAATTTCAGCATCCTTTTTAAATTATGTGAATTCTTTGGTTGTAGCGTTGGGACCTTTGACATTTGGTTTCCACTGTAAGATCTGAATCTTATGATGAGAATAAATGTGGGAACCTTCACTTACGTACTTAATTTGAGATTAACTTAAGAATAATATATCACGTCAAGGTGTGAACAGTCACTTAAGCGTAATTTCAGTCAAATGTTACTTAATTAGTCGATTCGTACTTAATACTCAATGAATTTCTATTAAAATTAAATATCATTTGAGTTGAGTCAGAGCATTTAAAAAATTAATTAATTAATTAATGATTCATCTAAACATAAATATGACACACTAAAGTTTTTCCTCCAATATAAGATTTATTCTTTCGTTAAAAGCACACTAATTTTTAATTTGATAAAATCTCTTGATTTTTAATCAAAATTAAGGTTGTTATTTTTTAATTTATAAAATTTTATTTGTTTTTTTTTTTATTTTAAAGTTTTATTTTAGTTTTTATTGTAAAAACTACTACACAGATAACTATGTAGTTAAATACAGTTATTTTTGTCTTTAACTATAAAGTTATTTTTTTTTAATATTTTAAAATTTAGAAGAATATAGTTTTGACAATAGTCTGGCTTTTGTAAGCCCAGTAAGGCATTCTATATACTCTTCTAAGTTTTCTTTTTTTTTAATTTATGTTTATTATTTATTTTTTTATCGTAGATTCCTTATTCCTGCCATTTTTATGAATTTCATTCCAGGGGCCTAAACGTTATATATTTATATCAAAAGTTTTTTAAAAAAATAATTCAGATATTTTTAATCTGTGTGTGTGTGTGTGATTTAACAGGCTTACGTATTTATATATTTATAAGAATATTGTTAGGATATTTTCTCTTATGAATATATATTGTCAATGCGTCTAAAAAGCAAAAACCCAGCTTTGTGTTCTTTTACTATTTATTTTTTAATTATTTGAATCCTTGCGGAAGTAAACAGTGTTGCCGGTTTTGGCAACAAAATTGTTTTTTTTTTTTTTTTTTTTTGAAATTGCAGCTATGTTACCGAGATAAAGGTAACAATGACCCATAGACAGATATGTCACAACCTTTCTTCTGACTCATGCATCAGTTTTTTTAGTCTTGTTTACCTTATCTTCTCTTTTTGAAGTATTTCTTCAACAATTTTCACATTATTATAAGTTTTTTTCCGTAATAGTTTGAAAATCATGTTGATAGAAAAAAGAAGCTGTCTTGTCTCCCCATTAAAATGTTAGTAAAAAAACACAAGCTGGTTTTTTAGGCGCAAAGACCACTTACTTACCAAAGAAAATTATAATAAAAATAATAATATTTACTTATTGTGGGCATTGTGGTGACTGAGGTTTTTTTAAGCCCCAAAATTGTTACTTGATCAGTTAACAATTTAAAATTTTCTTTTTTTTTAAGTACAATTCCTGTACAAAGTTTAAACAGTCTTTTTATGTTATCTTGTAAAAGTTATCTAACAATTAATTAATTAAAGTTATTTAACGACAATTAATTCAGGCTTGATATGATTATTGTAACCACTCATGTGTCTTGTTATATATTTCATTGTCTATTATTTTCATTCATTTGATTATTTAATTTTTGGGTCTTTGACTTTCATTCTTAAACTTATATTTATCGCCCTCCACTTGTAAACATTCCAATCCTGAGCGGCCGGTAATGATCCATATTACAGCCCTAGGGCCGGTAATAATGTATGGTTTTACCATTACAGGGCCGCTAGTAGTTTGAGAAGCGGCCACTTCCTGGCCCGGCCGTGGCGTGCTGGAAGCGCTAGTAGTTCTCAGCGTCAGCTGTTCAATTTGTAAACAATCAATATTTTTATAACTGCGGTTTGTTTTGGTAATGATTTAACCTTAATATGCATTTATTGTTTTTGAAGATTACGGCAAAATAGTTTTTTGTATTTAGTTTACATGTGGTGGGCGATAAAATAGTGTACGCACCACGAGCAGTAAGCGCTATGACAGGCCTCGGACGTTAAACGCACTCGTGCTTTCAAACTTCGCCCTCGGCCTGTAATAACGCCTTTACTGCTATAGTTACGTAAATAGCTATTAAACCAGTGGTTCCCAACCTGTGGGTCGCGACCCCCAAGGGGGTCGCGAGGGTTTTTTTGGGGGGTCCCCAACTTAAAATTAAATTACATAAAATCTGGATCTCTTAACATCCATCTGTTCAAAGAACGTGCAAAGACATGGATTCTGATCACAATGTTCTTCTCTTCTATACTGCCTTACGTTGTTTGTCGAAAGGAAATGTTGTAAATCGTGTATTTGAATTGAAAGATCAAATCAAAATGTTCCTGGAAATGCANATAACATGTTACATGTTGCAACATAACATGTTACATGTTGCAACATAACATGTTACATGTTGCAACATAACATGTTACATGTTGCAACATAACATGTTACATGTTGCAACATAACATGTTACATGTTGCAACATAACATGTTACATGTTGCAACATAACATGTTACATGTTGCAACATAACATGTTACATGTTGCAACATAACATGTTACATGTTGCAACATAACATGTTACATGTTGCAACATAACATGTTACATGTTGCAACATAACATGTTACATGTTGCAACATAACATGTTACATGTTGCAACATAACATGTTACATGTTGCAACATAACATGTTACATGTTGCAACATAACATGTTACATGTTGCAACATAACATGTTACATGTTGCAACATAACATGTTACATGTTGCAACATAACATGTTACATGTTGCAACATAACATGTTACATGTTGCAACATAACATGTTACATGTTGCAACATAACATGTTACATGTTGCAACATAACATGTTACATGTTGCAACATAACATGTTACATGTTGCAACATAACATGTTACATGTTGCAACATAACATGTTACATGTTGCAACATAACATGTTACATGTTGCAACATAACATGTTACATGTTGCAACATAACATGTTACATGTTGCAACATAACATGTTACATGTTGCAACATAACATGTTACATGTTGCAACATAACATGTTACATGTTGCAACATAACATGTTACATGTTGCAACATAACATGTTACATGTTGCAACATAACATGTTACATGTTGCAACATAACATGTTACATGTTGCAACATAACATGTTACATGTTGCAACATAACATGTTACATGTTGCAACATAACATGTTACATGTTGCAACATAACATGTTACATGTTGCAACATAACATGTTACATGTTGCAACATAACATGTTACATGTTGCAACATAACATGTTACATGTTGCAACATAACATGTTACATGTTGCAACATAACATGTTACATGTTGCAACATAACATGTTACATGTTGCAACATAACATGTTACATGTTGCAACGTAACCTGTTACATGTTGCAACATAACATGCGACATGTTGCAACATAACATGTTACATGTTGCAATATAATGTGACATTCTTCAGGAATAAGGGCGTTGATGAAGGTCATGTTAATGAACACGAAGATACTATCTCTCTCAACATAAAAATTTACATTGAGAGACAGTTTCTTTATATTCATTATGTGACATGTTGCAACATAATGCTTCTACTTTTGGAAGCAAAATCAGTTGATTAGTTTATTATTGCTCTGAATTTCCATGACTTCAACAGCCCCTGAAGGCGCCAGAAGATGCGTTAGCAATTACAACAGTTTTTTTACTTATCCTATGATGAACTTAGGTTCCATAACAAATCTCTTGAAACGGACGCTTGAGTAGAAAGTGTTAACTACAAGCCAATAACTGATTTATTTATTAATTTTGTTTTACTGCAAATGTCTGTTGAATTCAGTTTTCTGTTTTGAAATTGTAGGGATGTTTTCCCCCACATTGTATCCATTGTAGGGATATTTTTATCCATATTATTAATTCACATAAACATTAAATGTCAGTTCTAGTTATTGAGCCAGAAATTCCCTAATTATAACTCTAACAGAACCACGATCGCCCATCTTACTCGGGATGCATTTAACAAAGATATTTTTTATTTAAATTTAACCGGACTAAAGGGTATTCACGAGTGGTATAATCTACTTTTTTGGCAATTTATTTCTCTACAAATTAAATAAAATTATGCTTTTATATGAAAAAAAAAATATTTTGGAATGTAAATGCTTTAGGATCAGTTTGAATTTTTCTATGAAACTAAGTTTAATCATTAAAACCCATTTTAAGGTGAAATTTTATTTTAAAGATGACCATTAGTGGTTGAAAGCCATTTTTTTTTTTTTACAATTAATTTTCTTTAGTGGAGATAACTTTCTTTGTTATTAATATAATAAAAAATAAAAAAATAAAAAAATCCCTACAATTTCAGTCTTATAGAAACTAATAAATCCCTACAATTTCAGTCTTATAGAAACTAATAAATTCAAATTATTAAAATTTTGATGAATCTTAAATAAATATTTTTTATAAAGTGACTGTTTCAGTATTATTATGAACACCACTCTTTCTGATTATTGCTTCTTAACTAAAAATTATAATACAGCACTTACTCTTGATTTGTTTCCCCCTTTTCGATGCTATGAGTACTTAATTGCCTTTGAGTTATGTAATAAGTAATTTGTTTTTTAATTAGAAAAAAAACCATGTTCCTATTTTAGACATTTTTTTTATTAAAAATAATTAAAATGTTGTTTGTTTTATATTTGTTTGTTTATGATGTTTTTGTTTTATTGTAAAGCTGACGAGAACATCAGTAGTGACAATACTTGTTCTAGTTGCTTGTTCAGCTATTCGGTCAAGTTAAAATTCTCAATTCTCGACTTTGTGTTTCTCCAATTTGTGATAAGCTTATGATTTCAATTTTGTTGGGAATTTTACTATCTATTCTATTGTACTACTGTCTAATTGTTAGCTCAACTGTTAATTCTAGTTATAAGAATGTTTAAAGTAAGTAAAGATATGTGATTGGATTCAAATGCAATGGATTCCAAATTATTAGGGGCTGAGGTTTTTTTAGTGGCAAACCACACAATGAGCTAAGTTAAGCAACCTAAGAAAATGCCACTTTACTTCAGGCAGATTTAAACGTAATTCTTGCCTGTTTTCTAATTATTCTTACAAATTAATACATACTCTGACAGTCCTGATGCACTGTTCCAAATTCTATTCCAAAATCTAAATCTGTGAAAGTCCATGTGTAATTTTTCACTTCAAAAATAAAAATAAATCAGGAAACTATTGCAGCGCTGGCTACTGCACCAAGGTGTTCCCAAGAGATTCCCTTAGCTTGGACAATTGCCACCAGCACAATTCCAGGGAGAGGAGCATTTTTTTCTTATCAGATTGAAGCCTGACAACACTACCTTATCAGCCTTCCCTCCTTCACTAGTAATCACATCATTATTGTCAGCCATGTCCAAGGTTAGGAAATCTCCTCTACTCCTATACTCTTCTTTAAATTAGAATTGTTTTTTTGACAGCGCGGGAAAATAGACAAGAAGCCAATGAGAGCGCTGGATTTTGAATCCTAGAAAGTCGGGCCAACCAGGCAAATATGTCTCTAGTAGAGGGGCACGGACCTAATGGTAACCGTTCCAAGAGACTTTATAACCTCCACCGCTCGAATTCACTTTTATGTTATTAAATATAATGCACTAAATATTACACTGGTTTTGAATTTTGTTTGTAACTACCCGTCATTTGAATTTGTTGTTATTCTGACAAAGTTAGACTCAGACGGAAAATTAATAAACTCAGTAATCGTTATCCTAAATCATGTACGAAATATGAAGTATGAGCAGAAAAAATTATTAACATTATTAGAAAATTCAGCTCTAACACAAAAGGACAATATTTCCATGTTATATAATAGGGTTTATTGTTTATTTACAGAAAAATAATTACTAATTTTTCACACTACATCAAGATCAATTAAAATGTAAACCTCGACTGAATTAACGAAGGTTCTTGCACTTCCTTTCATTACAATGCAACATTTGTGAGGTAAATTAATTCTTCATCTAAGTATTTTTAAGCCTACACTTTTCATAAAGATTTATTACTGACATTAAATTTCATGATTCTATAAAGGAAATTAACTCTTACATTAATTTTCAAAACATATTCGTAAATAAGAAGTTGAAATCTAAGTGGGAATATCATGTAAAAAGATCGCGATTTGTTAAAGTAGCAAAATAACCTTCTTTTGTTGACAAACAAATGATGCTCTCCCTCCCCTCCTACAGCCTAGTGGTTTTATTTCTTCCTCCTCATAGGTTGGTTAACCGGATTGTCAAAAAACAATTCTAATTGTAAGAAGAGTATAAGCTAGTTAGCAAGTTCAATAGATATCTCGTTCATGGCTGACCATGTTCTGAGACTTGGTGCTGATCAAACCATTTGGTCCTGTAAAGTGCTCTCCATACTACTCTTCTATCAATTTCTTAATACCCAGGCCTACAGGTCACGCTTCTCTCCAGTTCTATACATTTGTTCCTCTCTCCTAATTTTTTTCTTAGTTAATCTTTTTGTTTTAAACCCCAGGCACTGCGCTGTGCCAAGTAATTGTTTGTCTGCCATGAATGTGTTAATAAAGTAGCAAATAGTATGATGTCCAGCAGACCATTGTGGTATTATGAGATTGCTGCACAGAGTGGGGCCAAGGCCATTGTGGTATTATGAGATTGCTTGGCAGGGAGTGGGGCCAAGGCCATTGTGGTATTAAAGGCGATGCTTAGGAAGAGGGAGCCAAAAAGGGTTCCAGTTAGACCCCAATTACACCCATATCCTGTTGTTAGCGTGCCAAATTGTGAAATTAAATATTCCATTGATTTAGATCTTAGAATAGAATTTGGAACAGTGCATCAGGTGCAACGAGATTTAGTGGGGGTGGGGAGCCAATGAGAGCTCAAGATTTTGCCCTCTGGATAACCATATAAGAAGGTAAATGTAGTGGCTTTATTTTTTCCCTCAGAGGTTGGCCAACCTGTGTGTCACTTAATTTCCCGTGGTTTCAACGCACTAACTCTCGTGTTTGGGTCAGACTGTAGCACTGCTATCTGAATTATCATTACAGAAAGTGAGTATCAGAGAAAGCAACGTTAATTCTTAAGTATGGAATCACTAAGGCAGAGATTTCCCACCTAAGATGAGCTTATGCAGGGCAGCTGCTAATAAGGTGAGAAGGGGTTTCAATCTCTTCCTCATGCAGCCTGCACTATGGGCTAATAGCTCTTATAAGCAGCTGTAGCTCATTAACTCATCTGATGTGGGAAATCTTTGGCTTAGCTTTTCTATACTTAAGAACTAAGGTTGCTTTCTCTAAGCAAGGTACTCATTTTCTTTGAGTCTGTCAGCCTACTTAGTGGGTAGAGTACTATAAGAAGGATCACTAAACTTTACATGTAAGGTCTTGTTTTGAGTTGCTCCGTGTGCGAATTGCCTTACTGCTTCGAAATTTGTCTTTAAAATCCCTCGGTTAAACCTAATTGTTAGTCGTTTAATTTTTACCCCTCCTAGATCAGCTGAAATCATTTAATATGTCTAAACTTTAACATTTTTTTTTCTTAGCTATTAAGAATCGAGAAGTTACTCTAACTAGACAAAATAGTTGAGCAAGCAACTCTAGTTGTCAGCTGAAATAATTTGTTTTGATTTGTTATTAGTGAGTCATAGTGTGATCACATATCCTCTTTAATTGTGATTAAGTTGTTAAAATATATATTTAATAATTGTTTTATGTTAATTCATTTTAATAAAATTCTATAGAGTATGGATTTTTATTATCTTTTATTTCCTCTCTTATTCCTCATTTTTAAACAAAATAAAACAGCATTGACTACTTGTATGAAGAAAAAGTCTCGGATTAATATAATAGAATCAAGGTTCTTAACGCAGCTTATAATCAAATAAAGTTTAAGATAGGACATGTAGCGTGAGTAGAGTTCATCATTAAAAGTAGAAATTTAAAGTGTCTCCATGTAAAATATTTATTTAAAAAATCAAAGCAGCTTTCAGCCTTTATGAGGCCATCTTCAGCGCAGAAGGAGGTGAAATAAAATAAATCACCTAAAGTTTAATGTATACAGGGTGGCACAAAAGTATGTGTTTCGTTTTGCGTATTTTTATTTCAATTCGTATTTGGCGCCCTTGCCAAACTTTAGTTAAGTCTAAACTTAATCTTTCTTTATATTTTCTTTCCCCCCTTTTTTCTGTTGGCACACCTGCCTAAACCCCTCCTCTTCGCTGAGGACGCTGAGATTGTATAGTGTTTTGGCGCGTTCTTGCCGTATCGCATCCTATCCCTCTCGTTTTTGTATATCTATAATTCTACAAGGTTTCTGACGCCAGCTCGTCTGTATTTTGTGATCCTGTTATTGTGTCTCTTCTCTTTTCACAACATCTACTTTTCGTGTAGTATTTTGGTGTCCATTTGTGTAGCCTCTCATTTGTATTGGGTTTTCCTGTTCTTGTTTCTCACTTCACATCATCTACTACTCACGTAAGTTCTTTAATTGTCCACTTATGTAAAACTACCCTAGTTATCAGTCCACTTTGTAACACTACCAAAGGTATAGTAAACTTGTATTGTCTTCTCTTTAGTGTTCACTTATGTTCACTATCTCTTACTGTCTAACATCGTGATAATTTGTTTCACTGTTTTTGATAATATTATTTTCCTGTAATATTATTATCTTCTTATCATTTAGCGATATATATTCTATATATTCCGTTTTATTATTTCTTTTTAACTGTTTTTTTGTTTGTCGACCAATT